>JAWWMU010000153.1:108877858-108897635 GCA_035048155.1 Cinnycerthia olivascens
CTTGGAGGTCTCCTCCAACTCTGAATATTCTGGGATTCTATGCATAACTCGCATCAAGCCCAAACCTTGTGTACCAGGCCCATAACTTATCATAACACAGGTTAATTTTTGGGGGGGGGTATCAACTCCTTCCCGGTCATATCTTCAAAATAATTAATGAATTATGTAAAAGTAAAATAACATTTTTGTAGAATAGAATAAAAGACACACAATCTCTTTGCAATTCAGCACCGTACCACCTTTCCTGCCTACTGCACCTTCTTTTGTCTTCATTTTTCCAGGCGGATTTCTTTCCATTTTATGTTTTTTAGCTGCTGTTGTTGTCAGCCAGGCTGGGGTTGCCTTTCTGTCAGCCTTTGGGGACACAATCTCTCAGGATCAGTTTGTCAGCTGGTGCCTGTGACTACCAGGGCTCAGAAATAGCAGCAGTGACTGCAACAACTGAATAAATAACAGTGAAAAAATCGCATTCCCACCCAGGCTGGTAAACAATTCACAAATGGGAAGGATACCAAAATGCAAGGTTTGGGCTTTAAAGGGTTGAGAAGCTCCTGTTTCGACACAGAAAAGATCGTTTGATCACACTTTGGGATAACTTTACAATTTCTTTAGTTAAGTGGGGTTTGTTTAGAGTATAGTCCCAAAAAAGGACTGCAACAATTACAGGCACAAAGATATGAGCTTTCATCCTCTTATCATAAAATAAATTTTAAAACAAAACCAAGAAGGAATAATGTAGTTAAAAACAAACCCTGCTTCCTGCTGTGCTCACTAGTCTCCCTTCTTCCCAAGATTTTTAGGAGAAATTGTTTACTGTGAGGCCCTGGCAGAGGCTACCCAGAGGAGCTGTAACTGCCCAATCCCTGGAAGTTCTCAAGGCCAGTCTGGATGGGGCTTGGAGCAACCTGGTCTAGTGGAAGGTATCCCTGCCCATGGCAGAGGTTTTCAGAGCATGTGTTCCTTGATGTCACTCCCAGCCCAAACCATTCCACAATTCCAGGCTGTGTGTTCCAGATGAGGGTTACCTGTGACACGACCAGAGGGAGAATCCTGAAAGCAGGAGGCTTTTCCCACCAACTCCACCCCCAGCAGACAGTTTTATCCTTTCCCCCAGAGCCAGCTGGTAGGACGTGGGGCACAGAGTGGTTCCTGCCATCTTCAGCAGGAGGGAGATTCCCCTGTCCCAGTGGGCACATCCATGAACGAGCAAAGGTTTGGAATGCTGCCCACACGGCAGAGATTGACACCCACGAGAGCAGCCTTCCCTTGGTGCTGACAGATTGCCATTTAAGCAGCGAGTACAGAGAGCAAGTGTTCCTGTCCTCAGTCACCACGAGAGACAAGGTTAACATTCCAAGTGATGGAGTGCGGCGCAGATTTCCCCATGCCACACACCCAGGACTCCACACCACATTTGAAAACACTTTAATTTCAGTGATGGATACAGGGAGCTCACTTTCCAGGCTGTGAACTCTTAACAGCTCCTCAGTTTAATACATCAGGAAAAGATTTACACCCCCTCACCCAGCTCCCATCCACCTGAAGGAAAGAAAAACGTATATTTGAAGGAGACAAAAGAGGAGGGGAGGTATTTTATTATACTAGATGTCTTTTACAAGGAAAGTATTTTCAGCCATCTGCTCTAATTATTCCTCCTGTATTGGCCACCATCTTCATGCAACAATAGAAATAATTATCTCCTCAAGGGCAGAAAAAAAATATTTACAGAAACAAACAAAAGTTGATTATCTTTAGCTCCTAGGGAAAAAAAGAAACAAGCTATTTCTTAATGAAGGAGCAATTAGGAAGGTGGGTAGAACATCTATAATTAAACCAGACAAATTGGTGCAGGCTCCTCCCTCCTACACATACTTGAAAGGGATGCAAATGCAAGTTATTTGCTACAGTACGTAGAATTAACAAGTAAAATGCTGCCCAGTGCCCAAAGAAGCTGAACCTGTCTCTTGGCATCATTCCCTGCCTCTCCTGCTTGTCACACATCTAACTCTTTGCCAAATTAACTGGAAAATACTCACCACAACTGCAAAGCTGTGAAATTTCAACTGGCATGGGGAGATCTTCCTCTGTATAACAGCATCCCCAAGACAGTTACAGGTTTCTCATTCATCCTGTTCTTTAAGAACAGCCTCCTGCCTGCACTTCACCACTCAGTGTAAAAGAAAGTTCCTTTTCTACAGACATCAAAACCAGAGGACTTTTGCAAATGTGTTTTCATTCCCTGCAGTGTATAAGAATTTTGTTCACTGAGAGAATGAACGCATGGATACAGCTTTGTGGGAAAGATGGAATGGGACCATCCCAAAGAGAACAGAAAATATCTTATACTGTGCAAAAACAAGTACAAAGAAGAAAAAAAAAAAAATATTCTCTCTACTAAGAGCAAAGCACAATGCCTCATTTTGTAGACAAATAAACAGATTTTCACTTCCAAAAAGAAATTAGTAGAATTTAAGCATCTATGCTATGAAACCAGTGAATGGTCAGACTGAAGCTGATCAAGGAACAGGCTGATCAGGGAAGTGGTGGGATCATCATCCCTGGAAGTGTTCAAAAAACACATAGATGTGGCACTTGGGAACATGGTTTAGTGGTGGACCTGGCAGTGCTGGGGGAATGGTGGGACATGATGACCTTGAAGATCTTTTCCAACATAAATTATTCCATGATTTTTAGGGTTGAATTTTCCAAGGTTTCTCCAAGAAGTCTCAGGACAGAGGGTACCACCTAATGCTCATTACAATTGCAAACATCAATCAGGAAAGAGCTGCAAACAAGCACACTGGGAACACTCCACCATTCCCACATTCCAAAAAGGCAAATTTCTACCAAAAAAAAAAAAAGTGAAAGCCCAGAGATTAAGAATTACAATTATTTGTAGCATTTCTCTTGACTATCCAGCAATTCCAGAGAATTTGCCTTCAAATATCTAAGTAGCCTGTACTGAGTTTCTTAGGAAATCAGAGTGCCAAAGGAGTCTAGTGGATCCTACAATGTGCTCAGCAACACCATAAAGGAATTTTATTCATGTGCACACCACTGCAGTGTTCTAAATTTGCCATTGATTGAGGCATTTCCAAACTGGATGTGAGAGAGAAGAAAATAAGAGAGAAAGGAGAACTCTTGGAAAAGTTAGAAATAGAAAATCTACTTCCATCCTCTCGGTGAAAGCACCACATCCACCTTTATTGTTTCTATTTTATAGAGTCATGGAATATCCAGAGTTGGAAGGATCCCACAAGGATCATTGAGTCCAACACCTGGCCTTGCTCAGGATCCCAAAAATTCCATCCGTGGGTAACCTGAGCAGACACGGGTAACTAAACTGGGCAATAGAGGTAGAGAGATAATGGGACTATCTTATTCTGGTTTTTGAAATAAATGTTTCCAAAAAATGGCAGAAATTTTTGTGCTCAAGTCACAAATCACTAAGGAAGTAACCTTAAATATATTAAAAACAAACAAGCAAACAAACAAATAACGCCCCCAGAAGAAAAACAAACTCAAACCAAAACAAAAACAAACAAACAAAAAAAGGCAGGAGAAGGAAGTTATCTAAAGAGCTCTACACTGTGAAAAAATAAATCATTTATGCCAAAAGACAACATTATTCCCAAGAAAACTGGGAGGAATTGTAGCTATGAATAAGCCAAGGATGGAAACAAGCAGAATTCTTCTGAATATACCTGCATGGAGAGACTGGAACAGGTTTCCAGAGAGAGCAGGACACCAAGCTCAGTTTTCCCTTATGGCTTAGCATTCTTGACATGACTGCCTGGGACAGAACAAGCCTGGAACATAACCCAACAAACCATTTCCAAGGCCACAAGGTGATATTTTTAGTACTGTCTGCTTCATCTGCTGCTATGGAGCTTCTCTTTTCCCACTACTCCAGCTTTAAAATGCAGGTGGGATAATCCCACTTTGTCCCTCTTTAATTACTCCCAAAAACATTGATACAGCAAGGATCAGGCTGGGTTCATGGCTGGACATGTGATGCACTATCCAATCTCTTTATTTTAAACTGAGACTCCTTGTACTCTGAGTTTAAAAAAAAAAAAAAAGGATTAATTTTCCCTTTTTCTTATTTGTTTTAATTTCAGCTGTCCTGCAGAAATCTTTCTGACTTCTGCTGTGTTGCACAGGCACAAGAAGGGAAGAATCTGGCTGGGCATATTCTCTATGGGACTGATGAATGACTCTAGTCTCTCCCAAACTATTAGAGGATAAATCTGTTTACACACAAAAAATTGACCTGGGCTGGTGAGGTGGGACTAGAACCAGGAAACTGGCACGTCCCAGAGGTAAAAATGTATTTGCAGCCAAGAGCATTAGTAACTCAAGACCATAAACAAGCCACAGCATCATTAATTACTCAGACAGGGGCAGCCGCAGAAGCAGTGAGAAGACCCAAAAGCCAACTGTAAATAGTTCATCGAGCTGATTAGTTCAGGAAAAAAAATGAGTGGGCAGTTTTGGAGGTCAGAGGCCATGGCACAAGTCAGTCTCAAGCCAGTTTGCAACTGGACAATGGCATGAGAAACAGCTCAATTCCTGTTTAAAAAAAAAAAAATCCAAAACAAAACCAGCAAAACCACTTAATAAACAACCAACAAAACAAAAAGGTTTATTCAGCAGGGGAGTAATCACTGCAATTTTGAAGCACAGAAGGTAAGGTTCCTTGCTCCTGAAGTATTTAATTAAGGACATGGAGGATGAGTTAAATCTAATGGTGCTTTTATAGGGAGGGCAAAGAAAAGACATCACTGTTGTCAGGGGGGTATATCCCAGGTATAGATGAACCATCTTCATACACCCAGGCAACAAAAGTCACCCAAATTCCATGTAAAATACCAAATAATGGAGGGATATGAACACTATTAATCCACTCCATAATTAAACACACCATGAGACCTCTGGGAAGGTCCCTGTCTCTTTACCACATCCACATGAGGAGCAAAGTTTTGTTCTTGGGTCTCTCAGAGTCATGGTGGGACGATGAGCCTAAAATCAGAAATCTCAATTTCAAATATTAAAGAAAACACCCCAGGAAGCAGAGGAACTGTCTTGGAGCACATGAAGTGCCTTGTTTCATGGAATGTGTATTTTCTGCCTGGTAACTCCTTGTTAATTCACAGGAATCTCCCCAATGTTCACTTACAGATATTACAATATATTACAATAATATTATATTATTACAATAATATTCAGAGACAGATTATTTATTATCATGGAAACTATCCTAGTACAGAGTTTTAAGCCCAACTTGCTAAAAATCCTGTGAGTGTAAACAAATTGAGGAATTCAGTGCAACCTTCCAGTTCAGATAAAACAGGACTGGGTTTTCCTTTCCAGAACACTGTTAAATGGCACACATCATTTACACATCTCTCTAGATCAGCCATTTCTCAAAGTACAGAGGCTTCTGAGACAAATTAAAAGCAGCAATTTAATGGTAATGAGAAAATTACAACATCAAGCTGTTTACACAAGCAGGATAACCAAGCCTGGTGACTGTGTCAGCCTTTGCACTGTGCAAATATTGTCTCCCAATTGAATGGTCTTGAGTTACACCTACTAATCTGAGAACAAATATTGCAAATGCAAAGATTAGCTCAACAATTTGCCAACCACCTACAGGAAAAGCAACCAAATTATGTCCTTATGTGTCAGTGAGCAGGATTTCTGAATGGTTGCTACAGTAAGTGGGCTGGGAGAAGTGAGGCTCATCCAGTCCAACAGTGCCAGAGAGAGCTGATGATGATATTTTTGGATCAGGCAGGAAGATAAACAGAATCACAGAGATGTTTGAGATGGAATATTTCCAGAGAGAGAACTCCACACCCTCCCTAAGCAGCTCTTCCAGTGCTCTGACACCCTCAGCATAAAGTTCTTCCTCAATTTGAGGTGGAGCTCCTCGTGTTTTAGAATCCCTTGCAAGAGTTCCAAGTCATCTGTGAAGGTCAGAGCATCAGTGTGGGATCCAGCCTCTGACTTTCCCACGGCTCCCATGGAAGCACAGGGAATACAGGTGAGTTGACACACAAACCATCTCCACAGCAAACTTGGCTTGCAGGGGGTTTGCAGAGATTTACAAGGCAAAGACTGAAAAGTGCTTGAAAGAGGGCAAACTCTGTTTAGGCTACAGCTTGGTCTGTCCTATAAATAAAATACAGCAACCAGACAGCAAAACTACACAATCCAAGGACAATTCTTCCTTAAATGTATCCACATTGCCTCAGCCAAAGCATCAGGGCCATTGATTATTACTGGGTATGAGCATCTGCCCAGGGTAGGATCTGATGCAGAGCAGCAGCATTCATAATTATCACTCTATCACAAGGATAATTGCAGGTGTAACGAGGTGTAAGAGCAGCAGCAGAGGCACAGCCACTCTAAGATGCATCACAGAACAGGAATGGTTTGGTTTGGAAGGGTCCTTAAAGCTCATCTTGTTCCACTCCCTGCCATGACCAGGGACACCTTCCATAGACCAGGTTGCTCCAGGTCCCATCCAACCTGGCCTTGGTCACTTCCAGGGATTCAGGGGCAGCAACAGATACTTTGGGAAACCTGTGCCAGAGTGTCATCATCCTTTAGCAGGGACTTTATTCACAATATCTAATCTAAAAATATTTTTAACTTAAGGCAATTACCCCTTGTCCTATTATTGTGAAAAACCCCACTCCAGCCTTCCTCTAGGCCTCTTTTAAGTCTTCAAAGGATCATTTCCTCTCACATTGTGCTAAAGGGATGCAGGATTTGGGACTCTCAGCGGGCACCAAGACCGTCCTGCTCCTGGAAAAGTAGGTGACAGCCACCAAGAGTGCTGGTGTCTGACTTCTGCAATGGAGACAATCCTGCAACTGCCCCCCAGGCAGAGCACCTCACCCTGCACAGCTGCTATTTCAGCAATGTGAGCTTTTGGAACAGCTCCTCCCAAGCTGCGAGCTTTCAGAGCCCGCTTCCAAACTCAGTGTCCTGTTTAGCTTTAGCACATCAACAGCATGCTGCCCTCAGCCTATCTGTCTGCATTATCTGCTGCTCTAATGTATCGTGCTCTGAAGCACAGCATCATTACAGGTAAGTGCTCAGGTTTAAATGCAAACATAATTGCATAATGTGGTACAGCCAGGAAGAATAATGCAGGAAATAGAGCCAGCTCCATCTGATAGTGCAATCTGACTGGAACGCCGGCCCTTCGGATCAAACGCGCAGCCCAGATGGGGCAACCAAGAATAAAAGTGCCTCGTGGTATCTTTATTGTCATCATCAAAAACGCTTATCCTCCCCAAAGGTAAAAAGGTGAAGATGGGACTCGTACAGAAAAGGTCACAGAAGCAACGGGGTATCACCGGGTTATGGGGGCAAGGGAGATGTCACATCCCAGCAAAGGCCACCTTTGCCCTGTCACTCCAAGCTGAATTTGCCAGTTCCTAATGGGAATCTGAGCACTGAGTGGCATTTAGAACACTGGGAACGCCCGTGCCATTTTCCTGCAGTCAGGGGTGTCTCTTTAACTGTGATAAATCCAGATAAAGCCTCCCACCCTACTGTGCAAGGAGCTGCACAAAGAGGGGAGAACATTCCCAACACAAGACGCCTTCGGAATGAGAACATGTCTGCAGCAGATATGTACACTTTAATACATTTATTTTATGTAGCTAAAATTAGAACTGATTCTCAATGGAGCAGTGCTTTCATCTATTTAATTTTTTTTCAGTAGTTTGAGCTCACAGTGGCACACTATAAAAGATTTCAGGGGTGTAGACAGCCCCACAACAGAAGCCAGAAGGCAGCTGAAGTTAATTTAGTGCACTTTGAACCACTTGCCCTGAATGAGAACGCCTCCTCTGAACAGAGCATCACACACGTCATGGGACAGTAAACTCTCTTGTCATCTCAGGATATTTTGGCCCAAACTTCATTCAAATCAGACAAGATGAGAGCCTATCATGAGAGAGAACCTCTCTACCAGTGCACTGCCCTCTGAATTGAGAAGCCTTTGAGCTGAAAGCACAAACTGCTGCTGTTGGAGCTGTAAGGACATCCCTCTGTCTGTAACAGGGCTGTAACAACCCATCTTTGTTGGGAATGCAGATCCCCTGCAATAAAACACTCCATGGCCTTCACTCTCTGTCCTCCCCCACACACACTTGTTCTGCCTGTTAATCATTTGGAAGGATATAAACCCCAGGGTCTTTCTACCCAGGGATCCCTGCTGGCACATCCTTACCCCAGTGTCTGAAGGCATTCAAGAGCTAAAGGATGCAGATGTGTGCTGAGTAATGTTCCAAGGGTGAATTTTATGTTGGAGAGAGTTGGTCACTATCCTAGCGCACACACACCAAAGAGGACATAGGTAAAAGTGGAAACACCAGATATCACCACCTGGAGAAACTCACCCAGAATTGATACTCTTGATACCTGTATTCAAGTCCTTCATGTGCCTGAAAATTCAGAATCTCCCTCCTCCAGATCTGAAATTGAACATTGGCTCGGGGCCGTGCCAGCGACCAGCATCTGCAGTCCTCTCAGCATGGAAAAAACTCAATTTCTACAACACTGTCTGGGCCTTCTCAGCTTTGAAACACATTTTTAGCTCAGTGGCTCCACCCCCTGACTCACCCCAATAGGGCTCCCAAAAAGTCACTGCAGGACAACACTGACTGCACAACTTCTGAACCAATTTGTTTCAGAGAATCGTGCAATCACAGGATGGTTTGGGTGAGAAAGGACCTTAAAGACCATTTAGATCTAATGCTCTACAAGGGAAAGGACATCTTCCACTAGACCAGGTTGCTCCAAGCCCCATTCAATCTAGTGTTGAGCACTTCCAGGGATGGGACAGCCAAAGCTTCTCTAGAAAGCTTTGTGCCAGGCCCTCCCCACCCTCACAGAGAAGGATTTCTCCCAAATATCTTCCCTAAATCTACCACAGAATGATCTGTGCTGCCCTCCTGGGTTTACTGGTGAGCTCAGGGAAAAGTTCCCCTCAACACTGAAAACAAAATTTGCTTAACACACCAAACACAGGTGAAGGCAGGAGGAAAAACTGCAAATAAAGGTGAACTAGAGAATGAAAGAACAAGAGTGTGTGTGTGAAAGGGGGAACACTGTAATCCCTAAGTGTGCTGAGCCTGACCCTTGATCAGAAACCCACACCCAGAGAAGATGTGTGAAAGCAGGAAAATAAATCAATAAGCAAAACAGCAACCTCTTTCCTCAATTTTATTTGAGGAAGTTCAAATTTACCCAGCTCCTCACAAACTGTCTTTGGCTAAAATCACCACTAACGAGCTCTGACATTTGAAATTTAACTGAATATGAGCTAACAGCTCCCAGCCCTCCACCACCCAGGGAGCTGACGGGGAATATTTTCTTAAAGTCATAGATGGGGTTGAACTGAGCTTTATTGAGAAGACCCAGCATTCAGGGGTGAGTGTTTATGGCACCCACTTCACCTGATGCTTCCCTGCCCTAGCACATCTGCTTTTCTTCACAGGGACCACAGAGCTCCCAGTCCCCTCCACTCCTCCCCAGCGTAATTATTTGCTGATTTTTACGAGGTCCCCTTACGATCCCTTAATGAAGTCTTTTTGCTCTGCAGCAATTCACAGGGACAGATTGGACACGAGGGGCTCCCACTTAGGGAGCTGCCAATCAGGGGATGGTACCCAGCATTTAGTGAGCAGTTGTTAAGCCAGTCTATCACCGGGCTATTACAGGCTCATCACGAAAACAGCTTGCTTTTACTGGCAACCACATCAAATTAACCCTTTCCTTAGAGACAGGGGGAAGCCTTGAGTGGATTCATCGTGGTAGAGAGCTCTGGTTTTCCCTCCTGCTGCAGCGATTATTTTTTTAAGTTATTAATAAACACTCTCTGAATTGAAATCTCCCTGCTTTAAATTTGTTTTTTTTTTCTCTAGCTGTATGCCTAGTTCACATTTTTAGTCTATGTTAAATGTTATGATATCATCAACAGTAACAAAACCAGGAAAAATTCAAACTTTTAAAAAATTCCTAAAAAACAAATACTGTTTGTCCTTTCTCTATTCCTCACTCTAAACTCTGTGCACAGAAGAAATCATGATACATGATTGTCTCTCCATCAGTACCAGTGCTTTACTACAACACCAAATTTTCAGGCTTTTGCTATCCTCAGGATTGATTTTTTTTCAAAGAAGTAATACATAACTGTGTTCCCCTCCCACACACTTTATCTAAGGCTTCCTCTCACTTCTTGTGGATGGGGTGGGACACCTGATCCTGCCCTCATGGCAAGAGGACAGGCCAGGCACCAGACTCAGAATTTTAGAGCTGCATCCATGGCCCAATCACATCAAGAATCTCTTTAATGATCCCACTCTGACCAAGACTATGCCACTGAAATGTCTCAGATTTCAGTAGAGGGTGACTGTCGCCCTGATTTTTCAAGTTTTCTGAGGCAATTTCTTACTTGCTATTTTTGCAGTTCTTAGCTCTTTCTCACACACATGGGCGTCATTATCAGAAGTATGTTTTAATAAAATGAGGTTGTTTACATACTTTCTCTTGGTGTGGAAAACAAATGCTGGGCAGTAGTCTTGACCAACGGGATGGGAGAGGTGTCAGCCTTCTTCTCCAATCCCTGCTCTATGTAGAAATACTATAAATACAGTCAGATGTTTTAATAAATAGCTTCAACCTTCTCAAGAGAAAGTGTTCGTGTGTGTCCTTGAGTGTCCCAAAGCGACAGGGTGACCACATGCCCAGCTCTTGCTGGATGCTAAGCCAAACCCCAGAAATATTTTGGAAGGGGTTGTAGGTCAGCCAATGCCTGTGGCACACAGAAAACACCGTGTGGAGCCTGCAGCCCACAGTGCTGCTCTGTTTGGGACTGGGGAGAGGACACGAGTCAGAGGCTGACACAGAGTCCTCTGTTAGTGACACGAGGGGCTGAAAGGCCACATCTTTGTCCCATATCACACCACATGAAGGACAAGACCATCAGATATGTTAAGCCATGCTCCAAAGCAGAACAAGCCTGGGCTAGGTGTGTCTCCAAGTTGCTCAGCTCTCTTCCCATCAAATTCAAGATGGGCAGCTGGAGAAGGTGCAAGGCTTCCTCCAACTTCACCCAGAGCCCAAGGCTGGACACCCCAGCACAGTCCCAGGCATCCAACATTCCCTCTCCCTTCCCCCAAGGAGACAAAGCCAGGTTGAATGAGTTTTGAGACACCCAGTGTGGTGAAAGGATCTACATCTCTAAGGACCTTTCCAACCCAAACCATTCTGTGAGACCGTGTCCCACAGATGGGGAACCAAAGCCGTGGCTTCAAACATGGACAATCCTTCCCCCTCCAAAAGGTTGAATTGCTGAAGGAGTCAATTAAAGTTTCTGTCATAATTAAGCAGAAAAGTGGCAGCAACACTCTGTGCAAGTGCCTGGGAGCAAATGGAGAGGACACGAGCCCACAGTCACTCAGGGAGCTTCCCCACACCCTCCTGACCCTTATTGGAGCCTTCTTTTTGTACAGGAAGGGAAAGATTTGCTTTCTGTTCCCCGGAGCAGCACTTCCAAAATAGCACCTTTCACTCCAAATCTGTTTCTCTTAAGAGTTGGGAGCAGGGATATATGGAAGGGGGAAAAGGAAAACACCTCTCATTAAAGTATGCCATGTTCAGTTCTGATTTCACACGGGTTTGTTTAAATGCAGATGGAAAAGCTTCGAGGTGCTTTGGATGACAGGGACTGGCATCCCATCCTGGGGATTATGGCATTCCATCCAAGGATATCCTAGGGATAACTCCCAACACACCTCTTAGTACAGCTGGATGAGTGGTGGGGAGTAGAGTGTTCCCTGGGAAGCCACTTACAATTCAGGAAGTCATCTCAGAAACATTAGAAAGATGGTGGGATTGAAAATAAAAAGAAGAGGCTTTTCACAATGCAGGGGGGAAAAGAAAAATTTAGAGTTCAGTCCTTCATTTTTCGTCTGACAGCAGGAGAGGAAACAGTTAAACCTCAAATCAGGAAGCAAAAAGTTAAAGGAAAATAAAACCACACCACAAACACATCTCCTAAATTTCCCATTGCAGCCCAAGGCCAAACCCATTAAAATGAAAAGAAAAAATCAGCAAAAAAAAGAAAAGAAAAAAGAATAAAATAAAAAAAAATAAAAGGAAAAACAGAGAAAAGAAGAGAAACAATTTTGCTTATCCTTTCCTCACACACCTAATAGTCCCTTTTCCCTGTTATTTATTTATTTACCTTCCCCTGCTGGAGCAACGCCCTTATTTTCTCATTTAGTCCAACAGAGATTGTCCTCCTGGAATGACCTTTTTTTTTCCTTTCTCTCTCCCTCTCCTCCTTTCCTTCTTCCTCCCCCCCGTCCTCCCCACTGCCTCCAGGCCATTGCCCTCGTGCCAGTAACTAGATAACACACTCTATCAGAGATTTTTTAAAAAATCATTGCAAAGGCACTGGGGCTGATAGTGGCATCAATCCTTGCCTGACACGGGCTCGGGTCAACCATTTATCTCTTCACATTGCCTGTGGTTACTGGGGAGCCCATCTTGGTTCTCTATATCTTAACAACCTTGCAGATGGTACCTCTCTGCTCCAGCAGTCTCTGCACCCCAAGATTGGTTTTTTGGGTTTATTTTTATTAATTATTTTTAATCGACTGTTCCACTTCTTTTCTGTGAGGGTCTGGTGGGTTTTATTGCACTCCCCACCTCCTCCTGAAAATAACCCTATGACCAAGATACCAAGTTAAGAAAACAGGGAATTTGGAGATGCAAGAGTAGGCTTGCTGGGCTGTTAAAAAAGAATATTTATTAAAATACACACAAAATATTGTAGAAGAGTTTCATCTAGTCCAACTCCTGATGCCCCAACCCGTGTGCCATGGCTATTTTTGGCTGGTTGCACTGCCAAAGGACCCAGAAGCTCTACTCACAGCCCAAGACAACATAAAGTCAGGTTCCATCAGGATACTTGCTAATAAATCCAATTAAATTATTCCTAAATCTCAGCAAGTTGTGATCTCCATGGCCAGATAAAAGGTTCTGGTTTTGCACTCTCTAAATGGATACACAGGAATTAAATATCTTATGGTATCATAATTCTTCTTCAAGTGGAGAAGAGGGCAGATGTTTTATTAATCTCTTCTAAACAAATTCCATATCAAACTGGAATCTGCTCTCTTCCTTTCCCGTTCCTGGCAGTGTTCAAGGCCAGGTTGGATGGTGCTTGGAGCAATCTTGTTTAGTGGAAGGCATCCCTACCTACAGCAGGGGGATTGGGACTATATGATCTTTCTAAGACCCTTTCCAACCCAAACCATTCTGTGATTCTATGATCCCCGTCCTGCCTAACTGCTCTGAGCCTACTGAAAAGGTTTTCCTCATGGGCTGCCAAGTACGAGCCCTTCACCCTCAAAAATGCACCCATCAAACATCCACACAACATGAGGACAGCTCTGAAATGAGAGTTAAAGAGAAGAGTCGCTTCCCATCACTTGTAACCCTCACAGATGGAGAACATGCTCAGGAGTTGTTCCTTTCCATGGCAGGAGGTTGGAATGAGATGATCTTTAAGGTCTCTTCCAACCCAAACCAACCTATGGCCTTGCATCAATCCTGCTGTGAGCAATAAAGCAACAGCCCTTTGTGTCCACAGTGCCCTGGGCTTCCAGAGACCCTTCCATGCTCCCTGACTGCTGCCAAAGTTTTGCCAATTACCAAATATCTCCACCAGTTTAAACCATTTCATTGCTTCCCTCACCTCCTAATACTTTGGCATCAAGAGAGACGGTAAATAGGGAAAAAAAGGCTAAAAAAGAAGGAAAGGAATGATTCTAAGATCTGCAGAGGGATCCAAGGGATTTGAAGAGCTAGACCTGATTATATTAAGTGGAAATTGAACAGAAAGGATTTTTGAGGTGACTGTACATATCTCAGACACAGTCTTTGTGGAGGGCTAATATTTTTTTCTTTCATGAGAAGTGAACAAAGCAGTTATCCCTGTATCAGTCACCAAGCTAAGAATTCACATATCCTCAATACTCTAAGCCACCCTTTAAATCTCAAGACCTTCCCTTAACACCCTGTTAAAAACAAACTCAAGGCAGCACAGCACACCCAGACAGAGCCATAATCCAGGCTGGCATTTTTATCTGGCAAGTTATTTTTTATCAACCTCCTATCCCTCAACAGGGACCCCTTGAGGGTTGGGTTGCAGGGAATTCACTGGGAGACCAGCTCATCTTCCCTACGGCTGACTTAGCACACGGCATCGGGCCTCTGCCAAATCTTCCATCACCCATGTGGGCCAGACGAGGAGGGGGAGTGGGAGAAGGGAAGAGCTGCTCCAGCAGCAGGTTTGCATTATGATTAGGTCTGGTCCAGCGATCCGGAATAATAATGGGAAGGCTCACTAAGCATAATGGGTTCAGAGCCACCCGAGCCTGGCCAAAGCCTCCCACGAGCATCCTCCCCTCTTGTTTTCAGGGTGTTTTGCACATCTCATCAGTGTCACCAGAGCTGATGTCTCATTATGCAGCCAAGGTGCAAGTGGACAGGTACTGAGTGAGCATTATAACTTTTCTTTTCCCTTTTATTATTTAATTCATGTCTTTCCATTATCCAGTGCATTCTTGAAGCTGTGAACTAATTAAGTCCTGTGGGATATACAATCAGTGCTGGGGTTTTTTTTTCCCCCTCTCTCTCTTTTCAGTAGGCTAAATTGCATTATATACTGAAATAAAAATAATTGTGCAACTCTTCTTAGATAATAACAGAGCAAGTTACAAACACTAATGATGCTGAATGCAGCAGTGGGGCAGAGGCCTGCTGCTTACTTCTTGCGACCTAATTAAGTCATACAGGGCAAAATACTTCAAACACAAAGTGAGGCAAGAGCTTAAATCAGTTTCTAAAGAAAATCATAAAAATTATTCTCTTGGGGGGATTGGTGGGACATGCACCAGACCCCAGGAAAAATCCAAGTTCACTGGAATTTCATGAAGTCTGCCATGAAAATCACAGATCTCCAGGTAGCACCTTGAAACTCCATGAAATTCTGGGAGTCCTCTAGATTCAGATCTGAGCCCGTCCCTGACCATAACTATGCACCCGGTGTTCCTGGAGGCCTTTTCCAACATTTAGGACTCTATGATTCATGCAAGGAACAGCTCAGAGTCCGGAGTTGAAAGGACAAAAATTGAGTGGTGGATTTTGCAGCACCTACCAGAAAATGCGGTTGTTTAAATAATACAACTGATGAAAAAATACCCTAAAAACTGTATCATAGAATAATGGGCATATCATATCATATCCTGAGTTGCAAGAAACCCACAAAGATCATCAAGGCCAACTCCTGGCTCTGCAGAGAACAACTCTAAGAACCCAAATCTGTGCCTAAGAATGTTGTCCAAATGCTGCTTGAACTATGGCAGAGTTAGTGATGTCACCATTTGTACCTCTCAGGCTCAGGTTCCCAGAAACAAAATATTTTACATTTTATTTATTATTTTCTGCTCTCAGCCAAGGCTGTTCTCTCCTTGCAGTGTGCATTCATTCCATGCCATAAGCCTCTGTCAGCTTTTCTACATTTTCACTTCCAACGCCATCCTAAAGCTAATCCTGCTCCACTATCACCATCATCAAATCACCTCTGATCCAGCCCTCCCACAGCACCCAGATGAGTTCTCAGCCTGCCTGGGCATCCTTCAGCTAGATGGAAGCAGAAAACAAACCATTGAGCAGTGCAGCTCTGCTGAGAACAAGATCATGCCTCTTTTTTTATGAAGTGCTTTGAGATCCTTGCATGAGCATGCAAGAGAAGTGCCAGATGTTATTATAAAGAGATGCAGCCCCATTACTTGTACACAGAGTTGTGCTGCCTGCTAATAGCACCATTATCCTAAGGCACGTGGTGCTATTAATGCATTTCACTGCTTAGTGCTGAACCTGGGGACCATTTTTTCCACTGGAAAGGTAAGGCCAGTTCACATGACATGATTTAAACCTCCACAGTGAAGCATGCATGCGCTGCACCAGGTCGTAAATCTTAACGGGATGCTGTCAGCCAGGAAGGGACCAAAATTGAAGCCATTTATCTGAACTCCCCACCCATCCACTTCTGCTCACCCAAGCCAGTTTTGGGAAGAGGGATAAAATGATTCTGAATGCCCACTGGGTTCATTAAGCAGCAGCAAATCCCAGATCTAAAGTGCCGCCGTTTTCATCCTGCTCTGAATGAATTTGTTCACTCAGGACACTTAGGACTTCCTTGGCTTCCCCTGCTCTGAGCAGAAAAACCCCCAGCAGGGACAAACCTCGCAGCTTCTTCTCCTTCTTTCTCCCACCTGAGTCAAAAGGCAACCTGTCACCCTGCCATCACTGAGGCTGCAGGACCTGTGACACAGCCGGGCTGCCCAGATCACACACAGCAGCAGGGAATATCCCTCTGTGCTGCAGCCCAGGCCCTGGCACTCTGCAGATGCCCTTTTCCCTTTTGGGAAGGAAATCAGGAATGTGAGGAGGAGTTACCATTTGATCTCATACTTCACTCCTGCAGTCACCAACCAGCAATTTTTGAGGGTTGTTTTGCTCCTTAGCTGGGCATAACTAACAAGGCTGATGAGCAAATGAACCTTAATAGGTAACATTCTACACCAGACATTCCTTCACAGACCAAGGACAGGATAAACAGAAGGAATTGTAATTTAGGGTACTCCACTGCAATAGTAATATTCACGTAAGGTGGATTTGCGAGTATTCAGAGATTCCTAAATATAGAACAGATCAGATACATAAAACTGAATATAGAATTCAACCCTAGAAATGCACCAAAATTACTCTGATAGGACACTGCAGCTACTTTTGGGGTGGCAAAGTAAATTTATACACAGGAAATGCCTTTGCAGATAGAGTTAAAAATTACTGTAGTAGCTTTAACATTGATGCTGAGTGGATGAACTTCATTTTCTTAATCTATGCTAAAAGACTGTGTGAAAATTTTGTTTAATAGTTTAAAAGAGCATTTGGTTTTTATCCTAAGTTGGGTGTTTAACTATCCTCACTCACATGTCCCTGCATTTCAGGAGGTCTCCACCACATCTCAGGAACTGCTCCTTTAGGAAAGGATAATGAAAAAGGGAAAATTGGTGTTCAACAAACATCCAACCCCTCTAAATTTCTTCTTACAGGTGGCTAAACACCCCCTCTGCAAAACTGTGAGGACTCTAACAGGACATTTCAGGTTAGCAATGACATTTTTATGTATCAAATCTTAAAATTTATGCTGATTCAGAATTATAGCATTTTTGTCATGAACTCTTGGCATATGTCTTCTTTTCTTGTTATACCCACAGACAGCACTGGGAAGACTGTCCATTTCCTTCAGCTACTGAAAAGCAGTAAAAATCAAATATAACCACGGTTGCACTGTATTCTAAGTCTCTGCCAGACAGCTGAAACTGTACCTCATGGCTAAGATTTCTGCTCAACAGAAAATAGCATTTTTAGAACAGAATTGCATTTGTATTAAGAAAAAAAAAAAAGAAAGAGTGTTAAAAAATATATATTTTCCTCAGAAAATAAGGTAAAGCTCATTTATGTCTCATAAAATACATGATTAGCCATAGTTAACCATTAATTCAGCTGTGCTGCATTAGAACTGCTATTCAAAGTTGGAAAGCATTTAATATTATATATTGCTGCTGCTCAGCCTAAATTGTTTTTTTTTCTTGCCCCCCTTTAAATGTACACAATATTACAAATTTAATTTTAAGCTGTTTGAATCAGTCTGTAAAAAAGATTTGATTATACCTGAGTGTTCTGGCCCCAGTTTTTCCATATCTCAGTAATCTTGGCAGTAATTGGCTGATTAGCTCCCTCACACTCCATCTCTGCCTCAGTTTCCATGGTAATGTTACAGGAGCTATTATAGATGAGAACTTCATCTCTTTCCACTTTAGGGCTGAAACGAGAAGGGAGGTTAAATGGGGTGTCATCAATCTTAATGAAATGCAATTATTTTTACTCTTATTAATCATTGCAAGCCATTAGCTTGTGGCAACTCCTGGCCACCATTTGTCAAACTTTGCAAATTTCGGTAATTTTGTTTCCATTCTTTTATTGTTTATTTGTTTTTCCCCCCTTTATCTGCACACACTCAGGATGAAAATACATGCAGTAAATATCTCTCAGTGATGCTTTTCTCCTTCCCCAAACCATCACAAACAGGAACAAATGCCATTCCAGGACCAAGGCAGGCAGGCAACTGCAGACAACAGGGAGGGAATCAGCAGCGTTGGGAGCAAAGATGGACTCCTACAAGGAGTAGGATTTGTTTGTGTCTCCCCCCTCCCCATCTTACTCACACTTAGCAATGGGGAATGAATAACTTGCAACTCCCCTAGGGCGAGGGGAGAAATTGGAAAAACCACACAACTGGCTAACTGGTCCCTAATTCCAACTGTGAAAAAATGAGCTCATTTAGGGGTTCCAATTCCTGCTACCCAGCTGATTGCAATGATGCTTTGTTGCTAACATTGGAACATTAACTTGGTAAATTAATTAAACTTACTTAACAGCCCAGACTAAGCAGATTCGATATATGTGCCAGTTATACCAGCAGACATTTGCTCTAAAGCCTCCCCTTGCATAGGGGTAAGAAGTAACAGAAAACATGGTGGGAGAGAAACATTTTTTCCCTTGGTTTTGCTGCTGACAGTCGCTGATTTTGGTAGAGTTTCATTGTGGGGAGATATAGGATTCAACACATGGCTCAGTGGTGAGCAAAGTGTGGTGGAGGGTTAATGGCTGGACTTGATGATTCCAGAGGTCTTTTCCAACCTAATTGATTCTGTGACTCTTGGCCCTGGTAATTCTTCCTCTCCTCCTCACCCCACCACCAGATCCACACAGACAAGTTGTAGGAAGGAGAGGAGGAAGGAGCAGAGTTAAAGCAACACCAACACAGCCCAGAAGTTACACGGCTTTTCTGAACAGCTCAGTAAGGAGAGAGTTCACAGTGTGATTTACTCAACAAAACAGAGGATCAGATGGGCAGGATCAGGATTTTAAGAGGCCTTCAGGATCCTGAAAATCCCATATAACAGGATTTTGGTAAAATGTCTCTGGGATTAGAATCCCAGAATGGTTTGGACTGGAAGGACATCAAAAAACCATCCTGTTCCATCCCCCTGCCATGGGCAGGGACAGCTTCCACTATCCCAGGTTGCTCCAAGCCCTGTCCAGCCTGGCCTTGGACCCTGCCAGGGATCCAGGGGCAGCCACAGCTTCTCTGGGCACCCTGTGCCAGGGCCTCCTCACCCACACAGGAAATAATTCCCTCCTAATAACTCACAAAAATCTACTTTCTGTCAGTTTGAAACCATTCCCCTGTCACTCCTTGTCCAAAGTCCCTCTCCAAACCTCATGGAGCCCCTTTAGGCATCAAAAGGCGTTCTAAGCTCTCCCCGCAGCCTCCTCTTCTCCAGGCTGAACAATCCAAATTTTCCCAGCCTTTCCTCACAGCAGAGCTGCTCCATCCCTCTGATCATCATCCTGCTTCCCCTGGACTCACCCCAACATCTCCATGTCCTTCCTGTGCTGGAGGCCCCAAAGCTGGACACTGTTCCAGGTAGGGTCTCATGAGAGTGGAGCAGAGGGCGAGAAGCACCTCCCTCACCCAAAGCTCTCCCAAAATTGATCCAGTTGGAAAGCCAGGACTCAGAACTTTGTTGGGAGAGTGATGATC
>JAWWMU010000153.1:108897735-108917480 GCA_035048155.1 Cinnycerthia olivascens
TCCCTCACCCAAAGCTCTCCCAAAATTGATCCAGTTGGAAAGCCAGGACTCAGAACTTTGTTGGGAGAGTGATGATCAGAGTGGATGGATAACCCTGAAGGTTTAAAACATCCCTGCTGGATGCAGCAGCTCACTCTGCAAACAAAGCCCTGCTCTGACCTGTATTTAGGGGCTGTTTGTTTTGTTACCCTTTTTCAGGGTTAAAGAGGTAAAAGAATCAGCCACATTAGAAACAAAAAAGTACTAAAAAAAAAAATAAAGCCTTTACAAGTTGCTGAACCCTTTTAACAGCAAATTTTTATTTTTATATTTAAATGAACTCTTCCTTCTGTTGTATCAATAATCAAAAGCCAGCCTTGGGGAACTATGCTTTTGATAGCAACACTTTGAGAATTGATCTTGTCCTGTACAATAATTCAGTGCACTGGGCTATCTTTCAAGACTTTTTAAAGCTCTGAGAAAAAACTGCATCTTTTAAATTAGAAACAGTTTTAAAGGCAGAAGGGGTGGTGGTCAGCTCAATGCAGGGCATGGACACAACTTCCCAAACATACAAGGATCTTTGAGTAATTTTCACAGGTTTTATTTTTGCAAAAAGTAAATAACCTTTGCTTGTAAGAAGAGCCAGTTCCTTTTTGTCTTCATGCAAGCACATTCTGAAACACTGTTAACAAACAGCAATGTTTAAAGGAAATGCAAGAAAAGGGGCGAATCATTAAGTGGAATTCAGTAATGTACCTTGATACAAGTGTTGTTAATGGCAAAACTTACAACTTTTTTTAAGGAATATGCTTTTGCCATTATGAGCTGATAAAGAATGGGCTGTGGTACAGACTAAATAAAGAAAATATTTACTTAAACCACTGAAAAACACTATCCAGGTGGTTACCCCAACCCTGGAAGTGTCCAAGGCCAGGTTGGATGGGACTTGGAGCAACCTGGGACAGTGGAAGGTGTCCCTGCCCATGGCAGGGGTGGGATGAGATGAGACTTCAGATCCTTTCAGACCCAAACTATTCTGAGTCTATAAAATTAGTAAAAAAAAACACGAGAGATTAAATGTACACTTAAGACAGGAATTACTTCAGTAGTTTTGTCCCCATTCTGAGTGAAATGTCTTAATTCTTGAACGTTTGCACAGAACTAAAATTCATATATATATATTTATTATTATTTTTAATAATAATAATAATTAAAGCAAACTATACGTATTATTTCAGGAATCCTCAAAATAGTTATTTTATGGTGGAAACATTTAAATTTTCTAAGACTTTCCTGCAAATTCCATTAATACTTTAAATTAAATATTTTTCTGAACTGAAATATGGAAAACAGTTTTCAGAAGTTCTGAAATAAGATAATTTGAATGACTCAAACCTCTCCATTTTTTCCTTCTATTTCTTCCCAGATTTCTCAAATCAGGATTTTTTTTTTAAACAAACATTTTTTGCCCCTACTTCCTTTTATCAAGAAATAAACTTCCTTTTAATTCAGAAATAAACTTACTAGAAAAAAAAATCAGCCTAAATTTTAATTTTCAACTAAAAGACAAGCATGACCACAATAGGGTAAAAAGTTAAGACAATAAGAAAGACATTGAAGAAGTGGGAAAAATGGACAAATAGTAAGCAAAAAAAGATGATTGATTTGATTCAGAAATCTCTCCCTGATAAGATTCCCAGGAGGAATAATAAACTCTGTCTCTGGGTCAGTCACAGTCAAATTGGACTGAAAACCACAATGAAAATAATAAACAGTCAGTAAAAGGACTTTGTGACTCTCTCCACAGTGGCAGCCCAAATCAAGAAAACAAGCAAGAAAAAAAGTAATCATTGGATTGTACTATTATTATGGGTTTTATTATTAATAATATTATTATTATATCATTGAAGATATGTTTTATCAGTGAAGAGCTGAGCACAATTTGAATACACAGAGAAAAAGAAGCAAAGAAGCAGAAAAGAAATCGATATGGGGTGGTCCCATCCCTTTCAGGTTTGTTGGTTCTCTGGATTGGGGTTGCACTGATGTGAGGAAAAGGAAAGCAAAGTTCAACCAGACAAGGCAAGGCTCTTGGAGTTACTTAATTTGAAACAAGTCATTCTGAGAGCAGTAGAATTGATTAAATTAGTTTAATTTCACTTCTTTCTTCCTCCCTTCTAAGTCTCCTTATTTATGTCTTCTCCAAAAGATCTGTCCTCCCCGTCTCTGGGATGTTACAGGACATTACCAATGCACAGTGTGGCTTTGGACGCTGGTACTCTTGGCCAGTTGTACAGATCTGGGCAGAATTCTGCCCTCTGTCTCCTCGGCAGGAAAATAATTTCTTTCTGCCCAACACTGATTTCCTCAAAACTGAGAAGAAATTTTTCAAAAGTTCAGGCCTGATGAAATCTAGATCAAATTTAGAAAACTGGTGGGGGAGAAGTGACAGACCCACAGAGAGGCGTCACAACTGTGTAAACTTTTTTTAAAATTAATTTTAGTTGGAAACTTTTATTTTTATATTTTTTAAAAAGTTTAAAAAATAGTGCAATTCATATCTTGTTTCAGTAAATGCCAGTTGGGGTTTTTTTTTCCCCTCAATTCAGGGTATCCAGAGGTCCCTCTGGTGAATCAACACCAGATGTGGTGTAAGGATCAGGTCAGGACGAGGATCCTGAATCCTGAAATCCCTGAAACTCTACTGAAATACCTGGACTGTGGCCAGATGCAGCAGCCAGAAGTGGATTCACCATGTACAGCAGATCGTGGGCAATGCATTGCAATGCTATTTTAATTCTCTATTTACTAAATAACTTCTAGAAAGTTTTGTTCAGCTTGTTGTAGTTTCTAAAGGGAGTTACAAGAAGCCTGGAGAGGAATTTTTCACAAGGGCATGGAGTGATAGGACAAGGGAGAGTGGCTCCAAATTGAAGGAGGGGAGATTTTTATTAGAGATTTGGAATCCTCCCCTGTGAGGGTGGTGAGGCCCTGGCAGAGGTTTCCAGAGAAGCTGTGGCTGCCCCTGGATCCCTGGAAGTGTCCAAGGCCAGGGTGGATGGGGCTTGGAGCAATCTGGGATAGTGGAAGGCATCCCTGCACATGGGGTTGGAATAAGACAACCTTTGAGGTTCCTTCCAAACCAAATCCTTCAATCATTCGCCTGTTTATTCCTTAACTCAGACATCCCACTTACCCCTAGAAGTAAATGCTCTACAGGAGCAAATCCTCAGTGTTCCATCAAAGACAACAATTCCAAGTTATACCCCTGGACAGCTTGGCCTTGGATTTGTAAAGCATAAGCACCCCTGCACACCCTGCTGAACTTACTCCATGACTTTTTACTCATGAAAGTGTTTGGAGAAAGGCAGAGGAGGGGAAAAAAAAAGAAGAAAAAGAAAGAAGAAAAAAAAGGGAAAAAAATAGAAAAAAGAAGACTCCTGCTTCTCATAATGCCTAATCTTTTTTCCCATTGGCATCCACCAGATGTTGCTTTGGATCAGAAGATAAATATTAAAACCTAAGAAGGAACAAAGCAGACTGTTTACGAGATGGATTTTCTGATGTCTCTCAAACACTTTAAAAAGGCAGGAGGGAAGGAGGGGGGACTGGAGATGCTTTGATAGGCACAGGGAACGAATTCCACAACCCAGCAGAGCTCTCTAGTGGTCTCAAGGCTAAACTGCTGTGTTGGCATCAATGTGAGAATTAAGAATTGGTTCCTTCAGTCCATCATTTGGAGCAACTCTGCAAAAGGTGGAAAACCATGGGGGGGAGGGATGTTATTGTGGATGGACCCACTGGGCTGATGGAGAGACACAGCACTAACCTGGCAAAGAGTCCAGCAAACCTCCCCTGGGCAGGGGTGCCCCCACAGATGTAGAGGAAGGACACAGATCCTCTCTGCTGGGAGGTGCCCACCGCGACCTGGATGTCACATTCAATGAAGGTGGCTCTGTGCTCTTGGCAGCTGGCAGAAGAAGGTGTCAGACCACAGAGAATGGCCAAAGAGGCTGCGAGACAAGAGAGGAGAAAATAACACAAAGCAACATAAACACCACTGACTTTGAGCGTATTTTAGCCACTGAGAAGTGTCACTGTCCACGGAACTAAATGAACTTTAAAGTCCTTTCCAACCCAAACCACTCCATGGTCCTTTGTTTCCTGATGTGCACCCAGCCTCTCCTCAGGTGGATTCTTTTTGAGGATAATTAAGTCTCCATGCAGCTCCTTCAATCTCATTTGTTTTATGTGAGCAAAATGTAACCCCCTTTGTGCCCTGAGCATCTGGATGGTCTTTGGGATCAAACTGCTCTGTCCAGAAGGAGGTGACATAAAGGGTTAAACACAAGCATGGACGTTTCTTCTGGGGGAGATAGAACATGGTTTACAGTTCAGGAACACGGTACAAAACTTTTACCAAGTTTACAACTTAACATATACCATAAGTTTGAAATCCAGAAACAATTTTTGAGGAAACTTTGACACAGCTTGAAGAGCTTCTGGTGGGAACTGGGATCTCCTGCTTTGCTTTATAGCTGAGTATGTCCTGAGGTGTGGTCCAAGTTTGCCTCCATGGATGAGGTAAAAATTGTAAAGGGAGCAGCTGTTTTGAGGTTTATTTAAAGAACAAGTGGTGTGAACATCTGGATTTTTTTTTTTTCATGGAAAGGGTTGTTCAGCACTGGAATGCAATGCCCTGGGAGGTGGTGGAGTGCCCAGCCCTGGAGGTGTTCAGGGAAGGCCTGGACAAGGCACTCAGTGCTCTGGGCTGGGTGACAAGGTGGGGATCAGTCACAGCTTGGATTTGATGGTCTTGGAGGTTTTTTCCAGCCTAAGTGATTCAGTGTGATTCTGTGAGCAGAAATCAGATTTTCTTATTGTAAATCCAGACAAAAAAAATGCTAAACAAACGTATTAGGAACTGTCACTGAAGTTCAGATTCAGTAGAAATATTCGGTTTTAACAATTTTAGAAAGGAGTCCTTTAAGCTTAAAACCATGACAGACATTAAATCTGTTTCTCTCAAAGCCTTGGCTTTTGGAGAATATTCATTAATCTTGAACTAACCAGATAGTTGTAATGAACTCCTGAAAAGGTTTGTGGACAGTATAACAGAGTGCACTGTAGCATCCAAGCGTATTCTTTAAATATCAGAAATACAATCAATGGGAATTTATCAAGAAAAGGTTTTTTCCTATTTGCTTTCATAAGTTCCAATTTGGTCAAAAGGTACCTTGTTTGCTGGGAAATGTCATTGTCAATGAATGTCTTGTCTCCTAAGCAATCCTGAAAAATGGGGGTTGAAACTGTAAAAATATGGAAGTGTTCTATTTCCTACATTAAAATATTTAGCACGTTTTGCTAAAACTTTTTATTTCATATGGGGTGTTTCTGAGGAGTTTATAACTCTTTAATGTTTCAGCTCTTTTTGAAATATTAAAACCTGTCAGTTCATCTGCTCTGAACTTTAGAGAGAGAGTTTACAATTCTTCTCTATTTTTCTTCTCTGGATTTAGAATGAGAAAATAAAGCTACTCACATGCTCACAAATTTTGCAATATGTTTAATCCCTTTCCTTCCCAAAATCCAGGGGCAAATTTCTTGCTTGGCATCCAAACAGAGCCAAACACAATCCCTGCCTTGAAGACCTACATCTAAGGCAACTAATGGGCAGAGAAGCCTAAAAGAATGATAGCTACTTTTTGTTTTTATTGTCCATAAATTCTGCCAAGAGCTACTTCGGGTATTCTGTGACTACACCAAAAGCTTTGTGTCTTTCCTGGCATTCCAACAGCATCTTAAGCAGCACTAAATATCTGTGTTTTGACAAATAAATAGCATCCAGGAGGACTAAATGCTGCAAAGACCTTGCATTTGCATAAACCTGCAGCTGAACCAATTCATTACTGGAAAGCTTTGGTTTTCTCTTGTGGTCTTGAAAAGAACACAGCAGAGTTTTCCTGTGTGGAAAACCACTTGAACTCTATTTTGGGACGAATGTTGGAAATTACTCACAGAATGTCAGGACTGTTTTCCTCGACATTTTGCTGCTGTCAAAGAACTTGCCTGGCTCATGTAGGTCACCAGAAGGTGTTTCCCACACAGCCCTGAGAGCTCAGCACAAGAACAGTCTGGCACTTTTTAAACAACCCCAAAAAATGTGGAAATTGGGCATTTCTGCTGTGCTCCAGTGCCCTCATCCCAAAGTTATCATGCCTGTAGGAACAGGAGGCCTTGTATCCTACTGATACAAGGCTGAAATAACTTTTAACTCAAACCAGACAAACAAAGGTATTAATTTATAAAACCTAAGCTTTAGAATATGGCAACAAAGGATTGCAAAGAGATCAGAGGAAGCAAAATCCAAGCAAACCCTACTTAATCTCTACACTCCAGAATCAAACTCAGAATTGCTTTCTCTCAGGTGTAAGGAGGGAAAAAATCTCACTTTCCCACCCCACATCTCCTGTCCATTGGATGGAAATATCACTTCTAGAGGTGATGCTCTTTTCCCATTCCTTCCTTGAGACTCTCCAAAGTCCTCCTATTTCCCTTCTCTCAGATGTTTTAATATCTTTATTCATTTAGGAGGAAGTCTTGGCCTTTCCCTTCCCATGCGTCTGACCACAAAACACAAATAGCCCTTGGTATTGTTGGTGCCATTATCTCCTACCACAACAGAGGCAAAAAATATCAACTAAAGATTACAACACACTTTTGGCACATCCTAAAAGGATATTCTGCCTGTTCTGGGACACAATTCTTCTTGCTGCTTAATTGGTTAGTGTTCAAACCCCAGAATGAAGCTGCTTTAGGCTTTGTACACCCTATAAAGATCAAACCTGCAATCCCCATGACTGGGATGAATGCACTCAGCTCATTACAGCTTCTCTTTTGAGATCAGACACTCTGGCAGCCAAATCTCTGTGTGGTGGTAATGGCTTAGGGACTGACTACCCCCAACCCTGGCTTTGAGGGATACTCTGGCTTAATCCAGGATCCTGGGATGCTCAGCACCAGGGCTTTGTTCTGGGTCACTGTTTAATAACAACTGCTGGACATGTGATGAGGCTCAAACCTTCAGGAGGCTCCAAGGGCAGCTGGGATTGATTGAAGAACTGCCCAAGGAGTCCCAGTGCCAAAACTCACATCCCTGGTTATCCACCCCTCACAAAATGGGCTGTGGAGCAGCAACATGTGCTGGAAGGAAGACAAAGAATTTAAAAAATAATAAAAAGGAGAGGAGAAAGAGAGCTGTGTAAGGTCATGGAGTCCAACCTCCACCTTTGAAGAATTGTTCCCTGTGAGACATTCATTTCACACAGACAGGTTTCAGAAGTCCCAAGAGGTGGCTTTCAAGCATCTATTCCACTGCCTGATAGATCTCACTGTCAGAACATCCCTGCCTTGTAATTCATATGCTTTATTTCGCCCACTTAACTTCATTTCTGGATTCGAAAGGTAGAAGGGTCCATTTGGATACTTTGGTTTGGTCTCCACAACAAACACCGGAGGCCTTGGTTTCTACTGAGATCCCAGCTGCCACAACACCACAACAGACCCTCTTCATATCTTCTGCATCTGCCCATACAAACCCCCAAATTTCCCTGTTTCTAGTCCCCATTGTCCTGGCTCAGTGCATATCCTTGTTAGAACCAAAATTCATTCCTCTCTCTCCTCTTGCCCCATTCAAAGAGCTCCACTGAACCACATATCCCATCCTTTTAAACCAGTCTCATTTCTAGCCTCTATTCTAATTTCTCCTACCTAAATATCCACTTTTAGCAGCGGAGTCTGGTTAGTGACAGGTCCAGCAACCTCCAACAAAAACCCCAAGAACTGTTACACCAAAACCTTAGAGCCAGACCTGTTTTCCAAGCATGTTGATGCCATTAGGAAAATCAAGCTGAGCTTTCACCCTGATGCATCCTCTTATCAGTTCACCTCCTTTTAAAGGTGCCTTTCTAGCCTCCACCTTAATGTAAAACATAAAATCACAAGGACTGGCTTACTGGAAAAATTTTATGTGGTATTTACCCTAATATCACCTTAGAGGAATAATCAGTTGTGCTCTCACCTGTCTCAAGCTTCCTGGAAGTATTTCCATCTTTCACAGGAGCACAACTCAGTCCCACAAACATTAACCACACTTTCTGTGAATTTAACCTGAGTTGAACAGAATCTACAACTGCATTTTCGCTTGTGCTATGGCACAAGCAACAAAACCAGAGAAGGGGAGAGATTTCAGGATCATAGAATAATTTTGGTCGGAAAAGCCCTCTACGACTGAGCCCAACCATTCCCCCAGCACTGCCAAACCCACCACTAAATCATGTCCCCAAGTGCCACATCTACATGGCTTTTGAACCCTCCCAGGTATGGTGATCAAGCCAGTTATAGTTTGGGCATTTTTCTTTTGGCTTTGTTTTTCCTTGAAGGCAGTGAGGTTTTGTTAATTTTATTTAATTTTGTTAATTTCTTTTTTTTTTTAAGCTTTAAGGCTGGAAATCAAATTTATTTCTGTTCTGAATTGATTTTTCTGCATCTTGCAAAAGACAAGAGTTTTCATGAAAGAGTCTAGTCCTGCATTTCTTTGTGTTCTGGGTTGAGCACATCTCAGTAACACGGCCAGCTCCTGCCACTGATCAAATCAAAACCTCGCTCAACACCCGTTCCTAAGGAAAGCCCCATGGGAAAGGCTTACGGATGGATCCTGCTGAGCCTGGCAATTCCTCATCTCTTAGAAAACTTCCTGCTCAAAGGGCAAGAAGGAAAGAAGTCACATTTCCTACCTGCAGAGCCTTGCCCTGTGGATTGGATCACGTGGACCAGTCGGGGATTCCCATGTGGAAATTGCTAATCTCAAGCAAACCAGACACAACATGACCCAGCACTGAGACCTGGGGCAGCCATTGCCACCTGACATCCCCCAGTGCCAGAGGAGAGGGGGTTCTGCTTCACAGCCCTCAGCAACAGAAGAAATGCAGCTTAAACTCTTCACATCAGCCAGCTCAGCAAGCAGAGCTGGGAAAGGTCACACAAATATCCAGCTTGGACACAACACTGAGGGGCCCTGGGGCACCACAGACCTTGCCTTCCCATTCCTTCATAGTCCTGAATCCCTGGAGTCTCTTTGACACTTCTCCCATGTGGACAAGGCAGTGCAAGAAAGGTCTGAGCCGTGGATGTGTCACTGCCAAGTGGCAAAATTCCCCAGCACGATGTAAACCATGAGGTGAGACTGGAGTTGCTGCACCTAAACCACCCTAAATGTGGTGAGGGCCAGGGTTAAGACCTTAAATATTAAAAAAAAAAGTCCTTAAATATTAAGCTTTAGTTGGAAGAGTGTCTAGAAAGCATCCTGCTTTGTATACAGATTCACCCATGAAAGATGTAGATGTGCACAAGCTGAATACAACTGTCTCAGGGAGCACAAAGAGCCTGAAAAACACAGAATTGAGCAGCCTGAAAAAAGAATTTTTTATTTTTTTTTTAAGAAAAGGAAAAATATATATATTTGTTTGTAAATATTTAATTGTGAAACTGTCAAGGCTGCAAAAGCCGGGGAGGAGAGAGAGGGTGAGGCAATGCTTCCTTTGCATTTCCTCTCCAGACACACAACCAGCCATCAGCATTCACCTGCTGACATCTAGTGACAGGAACAAGCATCGTGGTCCTGCCTGTAAGATTGTTTTCCCCAGGCTCCCTCTGCCACCAACCACTCAGTGAGTTCTGAACACAGTTTGGATCGATGTGATTAAATTTTAGTATGCTATTCTCCCTGCAATAACCAGAGTGCCCTGTTTTGTGCTTTATTTTTTTCCAGAACTCAAGCACTTTGTCTTTTTCTATTTAAAATAACAAGCAGTTTTGTGGGCTGTGCCTGGGTATTGTTTAAAACAAAAATGAGCTCTTTATGCCCTCTTGATGTCTCTTTTTGAGTGTTTGTGGTTGAGTTTTAAAGCCCTTTTTCTTTTTCCCTTCCATTTTTCGTAGTATTCCTCATGGCACTGGGGTTGGAACTAGAGGATGTTTAAGGTTCCTTTAACCAAAATCTTTCTAGGATTCTATGAACAGAACCATTCAAAATGACAGGAGTAAATTTAGAATTTAGGAATAAGTGAGGCTGAAGAGAACCTCTGGATGCCTCTTGTCCCAGCTCTTGCCAAAGCATGCTAAATCTCACACTGGGGTGGTTTCTTGGCAAATAATTTATTCAGCTTCTATTTTGGAGGATGGATATCCCACACACCTTTGAGAAAACCCCTGTAAATTTACCCTGATGGACACTCTAATTTATTTCACATCCACAAAGAATAAGAGGTCATAGATCTCTGGTCTCCTGGATACTGGATGTCTGGACAGCCTCAGAACAGTAAATATTTCTACAGATCTCCACATGTTCTCCAACTTCAGAGCTATGAAGGAGCTGAAATGTTAAGCTTCTGAGTGTTGGAACCTCTGAATCACAACACCATTTAGGTTGGAAAGGATCTCCAAAATTGCAGAGTCCAAGCTTTGGCTGATCCTCATCTTGTCACCCAGATCAGAGCATTGAGTGCCACATCCAGTCATTCCTTGGGCAATTCCAGGGATGGGGACTCCACCAAGGGGTAAAGCACCAAGGTGAATATTCCATATTTAGAATTTGGGGAATGGTACATGGCTCAGAGGTGAGATTTAAGTCTTAAATTCTGCCTTTTGCAGATCTGAGAAGCCTAATTCTGAGCCTCCTGTAGGGAAAGGAGAAAACATATCCTGTCCCCGGAAATGTTCATTTCTAAGAGTTAGCTCCAAAATTCAGGCAGTGTTATTTCCCCCTTAGAGAGACATGGGGATCATCATGTCTCTCTCCAGTTAAGGAGATGCTCTGGTCATGATGGATGATCCTATCCTCCTCTCAAGGAAGTCAAATCCTCATCTCCAGCTTCCCAAAGGTATGAACAGGCCATGGTCTGTCATTTGTTCACCCTTCCAGTCATTGAACCTTTTCCTTCTACACCTTTACCCTGCTGAAGCCATCCCACCACGCAACCAAAACACAAAATGTGTGTGGCCGCAGAATCAAAGGATTGATATAGTTGGAAAGGACCTTTAAGGTCATGGTCTCCAACCATCATCTCATGAACTCTGTGTTGACCACTAAACTGTGTCACATCCACACATTTTTTTAACTCTTTCAGGAATGATGACTCCACCACTTCCTTGGGTACTGTCTTCCAAAGCTTGAAAACACTTGATGCAAATAAAGAATTTCTAATATCTAAACTGAAACTTCCCTGGTGCAACTTGAGGCCATTTAGTCAGAAGAAAAGGCGTTAAAGGGAGCTTAATTCATTAAGTTGGTCATGATGGCTAAGAGGTGTTTGGGTACCCAACCATATGCATGTTTTACATGAGGCAGCTTTCCCAAGGAATAACTGCTGGGAGGAAACGTTGTTGTGCAAGTGTGGCCACAGGCACACACTGGATCTAGTTCAATGTTCATGGCCCCTGACACAAAAACTCCCCCTGACAGCATCTGCCCTCAGGCTGAGTTCAAAAAACAGAAGCTATAGATTCATGGAATCATTATGGATGGAAAAGTCCTCCAAGATCATCAAGCCCAAACTTTGCCTGTGCTACATTAATTCTTCTCCTGTCTCCAGAGCTGCTCCTTGTTTTCCTGGGATGAGATATGCTAGGACTCCATGTTTTGGGTCAACATTTTAAGGGACATTTTTAACACAGTGACAGTTTCTGAGTTTTAACTGACCTCGTAGGCGTGGGGCAAGGCAGCTCAGCTCAGTCACTGTCATATTGCCCAGGAGTTCACAGCTGGTGCCACAGACTGTGACCAAAGTCTTCCCAGGGGAAAACCCAGTTCCATGCAGTTCAACTTGTCCTCCATTCAAGCCAGCTTAGAAAAGAACAGAAAATGGGATTTAAGACCGAGTCTGACAACCAGCTGTCAACAAAAGCTTTTTTTTAATTCATAATTTTTCCTTTCTTGACAAAAAACACCCATCACTGCAGTGCCTCACACAAAACCTGTGGAGGAATTGCAGCAGCCCTCCATGACTTACCCCAGTTGTGATGTGCAGCTGTCACTGTCAGATGAGAAGTGAACATCAGGTTGGAGGAAGCCCAGCCCCTGGGAATATCCAGGCCCAGCACAGGATACTCGCCCACAGGGAGCAGAGGAGCTGTGCACTGCAACACGGAGCGAGTGATGGTGATATTGCTGCAAGGAAAATCTCCAATAAACACGTGGATAATGTCCATCTCTGTGACCCGTGATACTGTCAAAGTTAAAAGGAGACCAGTGGAAACAAGTGAAAGGAAAGCTGGGGTAAATTCCTCACTGTAACTTATTGTTCCAAGGTAATAGGGGTGTCCATCTACTTTCAGACTCAGAGCCCTCGTGCCTTTCCCTGGAGGCACCGTGCACTGGATGAACACACAGCTGATGTTGAGAATGGGGCAAGGTTGATGGTCTATGAGGACTGAAGTCATCCTCTTTCCCTTCAGAGCCAGCCCAGCTAAGCTGAGCAGGCCTCCCCCATTGGTGCTGAAATTCCGTGGGTAAAACTGGTACACCCAAGGCAGGATGGTGAGAAGGCTGGATGTCCCTCTGAAACAAGCACGGCCACTTTTCTTGCTGGACATGGAAATGTTGTGCTCCCCTGGGGCCAGGCAGGCTGTCTGGCACTTGATGATGGTCTCGTTCCAGAAGGTCACCTTGCAGGCAGTGCTGTTATCCACATGTAACATGGGGCTGTCACCCTGCCAGGCCAGTCTCTGCCCTTGGATTGTCATGTAGGTGAGTGTCCCATTGGTCCTCCAGGTCACCAGATGTACCAGGGGGGTCCAGTGCTCGTGAAGGTGGAGTGTACAGTCCCCAAGGCACACGCTGTGGACCCCATTGACAACCACTGTGACATTGAGAGCCCGAGATGCCTCAGCCAGCCACCGGGGGTGCAGAGGGTGGGCCCCTGGAAGGACAACACAACTGATGGAGTAATTGTCAGACTTCTGGATCTCACAGGAATAATTACCCTCCAGGCTGACCTGTACCAAATTCCTCCTGGATTTCAAACCTATACCAGATATAGTGAGCAGCATCCCACCACAGATTGATCCATGTGATGGGAATATGGAGGTTATCTGTGGGGTTATTGTGAGGGCCTGCTGCCTTGCTGTCACTTGAGCATACCCCAGCTGCCTCTGGATCACCTGGATGGGGAAAGTCCCGGGTTCCAGGTTGTTTAGTGGCAAAGAGCACTGATAAGACATTACAGACTGGTTGCCACCTTGAAACTCAAGTTGACATTCACTGTGTCCAAGCTTAGCCATAGATCCAGTGATGTTTATTCCCTGGATGCTCAAGAGCAGTCTGCCATCTGTGATTTCTGTTTCGACAGCAGTAACAAGGGGAGTCAAAGCTCTCTGGTAGTTAAATGTGGTGGTCCTGTTTGCAAAGACAGCTTGTTGAAGTGACCCACCGCTGATGGCTACATTTACTCTGACAGAGATGTCACATGAATCTTCATTAGACAAATTAACAGCTGACGGTGTCAGGCACCAAACTGTCTCTTCTTCCAGGTGAGTAACTGTACAGGTTTGATTGTCCATTGACACAGAAACCAGGGCAGGATTTTGACTAAAGCCCATCCCGGAAATTGTGAGCAGGGTTCCACCTAGAAGCAAAAAAAATAAGGAAGAAGGGTATTATATGCAGAAGAGGAACTCATGACTATCTGTGAACCATCTCAAACCATGACCTTAATGGTCCCTCCCAACACAAACCTTTTATGAAAAAGCTTATAAGCATGACAGGCTGAAGGAAAGAAATAAAATCCTTTTTTTTTAGACAAGACAGCTAGAGACAGCAGCAGCCATATATGCTGGGATAGTCTATATGGATAAGTCTATCCTATATCCTGGATATAGGATAGTCTTATGTGGATAAGAGGCTAAGGTAACAAGTCAGGGACCTTTCCGGCAGTAAATGACTGCAGAAAGCCCCCACAGAAATGGAGAAAGCTGCTGTAAAAGATCCCAAGAGTAAACAGAGGTTGAACTCTTCATGGAATGGACCTGTCTGTAGAGGTGGGTGGGGAGGTAGTTTGTTCCTCATGCCCACAGGGAGGAAGAAAGCGATTGTGAATATTTTAAAGCTCGGGTAGTGTCAGATTTCATAGAATCAGCAAATGGTTTGGGTTGTAAGGAGCCTAAAAGACCATCTCTTTCAAAGTCCCTGCCATGGGCAGGGGCACCTTCCACTATCCCAGGTTGATCCAAACTCTGTCCAACCTGGCCTTGGTCACTTCCAGGGATCCAGGGGCACCCACAACTTCTCTGGGCCCCCTGTGCCAGGGCCTGCCCACCCTCACAGGGAAGAGCCCACCCAAAGGCTCTGTCCGTGTTCCTTTTGTTTGCAGTGCTGGTACTCCCAAAGTCCTGCCTTGCTTCAACCTCTCTTTCCATTAAGCTCATTCTCTTCCTTTTCCCATGATCTAGCTGAAAAAATAAGTTGGTTTATGATGAGATTTCTTTTTAAGTGAGCCCAAATTCTTAACCCAGATGCACGCAGGAGTGTTAGAGACAACAAAAGATTACAGGTAAAGGGAGGAGGAACTGGAGCTTTTTGCAGCCAAGAGATTTTAATTTATCTTAAGCCATTCATAAAATTGCAACCAATGAGTTAATCAGTTCTTATTTAATTTTCAATTTACCCTGAAATATAAAAAGAAGGGTAAAACTTTTATTATTTTTTGTAGTATGGCTTAATCTTCAAAACTGATAGGATTTGTTCTCCAAGCTCTATCCACTCTCTCATCTTTCAAGGCTTAAGCACTTCACAAACTATTGAACTAATCATGTACCACAAAGCCTCTGAATTTTTGTGTCTTTAAATGTGTTGTGAGCCTGGGAGAGCAATCTGTGGAGGACCTGAGGTTGTAGCACAAGAGTTTTTCTGTCTTTTATAAAAGCATTTCTAAGGATTCATGTAAAATTCACTACAGGGATTTAACTCTCCTCCACCACCAGCCAAATGACAAAATAAATCAGCCACCCCAAATCTGCTTTTTAAGATGTAAAGTGAAACTTTTCTTTTTAATTCAGCGATGTTCTGCTCAGAAACACACTTAAATTATTTCCAATGTCTAAAACCTTAGAATGAGATTAATAAATATTTCCCTTTTGATTAAAATTAACATGGAAAGAGAACTTTTTTTTATATTGTCTTTTCAACATAACAAAAATGAACATCCCTTTTGGGATCATTTGAAATTATTGTTTGCTTCAAACCACAATTGTGCCCTGCCTTCCACCTAGCTTTCACACGGAAAACCTTGAAAGATGGGGGCAAAATGACTGAAAGGAACAGCACAGATGAGCCAGGTGTGGGCGTGCTTTGCTTTCCCAATGGAAAGGATGCAAACACTTGGGGAAATCAAATTCAAAGCACAGGGAGCCCTGAGCCAGCCAACCAGATGGAGGGATGCTCACTACAACCCCACATTTCCAGACCGCTGCCGTCTGCCTGTTTTTGCCTGCATAATAAAGGGTCACAGATTCAAAACCCCTCATTTCAACAGATGTGAAGTGGGATGCACTTTCCATTCCTGCAGGAAAACTGTGCCTTTGGTCCCTTTAGCCTCCCCAAGTGGCTGCAGATGTACCAAAGCTGTTTACCCAGAATGGAGCCGCAGCACGGCTCGACGCTGAAGATCTCGGAGAGGTACTGGATTGACGGCTCAACCCTGCAAAACACAACCAACACAGAAAGGATTTGGGGCAGCTGGGGCTATTCTTTTATTTTTCCTCCCTGTCACAGTGCTTTTCTTTCTTGCAGCTCCCAGAAAGCCAAGCACACACCTGGCATATCCCCTTTTTTGATGTCACAGTGACAAGACCACCCAACATCCCAAATTTTTCCATGTGGTTTAGGATCACAGAATGGTTTGGGTTGGAACGGATCTTAAAGATCATCTCATTATAACCCCACCCCCTCCCTGGGCAGGGACATGTTTGAGCTACATCTATCACAAGCACTCTCTTATCAATTGGCAATTTGTGGGCCAAATTTAGTCCAACTGGATTGCCCACCAAAGCAAGTAAGAATAAGGATTTTTTGGCAAGCAGATCCCATTGTAGCTATGCCAAATAGAAGTGCACTAAAAAGGCATCATAGCTGCCCTCTCTCCTCACACCCTCCCACCAGAGAGTGGAGTAAACTGAACAAGAGGAAACACAGAAATTAGTTCCTGAAGCCCACCCAGATAAAGTTATAGCTCTATTTCTGTCCCATCTACATTTACTTTTCTTCCTCACCCTGCTTTCAAAAACATTCCCTTCCCTAAAAAGATGTGCTAGAGAAGGGATCTTCCCAGTCCTGCAATCCAGCCCACCAGAGATCAGAGTCCTCTCTTGGGATGACCCATCTCCTTCCAATCTATCCCTGGAGATGAAGTGATGGTGCTGCTAACAGACTCCAGTACCAGGTGGGATGAATCCCTCAGTGCCATCCCACCAACCACAAATTTTCTCCTTCTGAGGTTCATTAACATTACAAGCAGCTTAAGTTAGTTTGTGAGCAATAAAAACACCTCATTTCTCCCCAAAATCATCATTTCACGATCACTCCTGGCAGCTGCCATAGCTGAGGGACAAAAAGTGTTGCTTTTGAATACATTCTTATATCTCAATTTCAGGTCAGCTTTCCCCTACATTTTAATTCATTTATATTACATTTATCTAGGCATGAACTTGAAGTGTCACCTGAGGAGATGGAAATAGCATAATTTAAAAATTCTCCAAACAAAGCATTTTTGTGTTGTTCAAACTAGCTTTTGTTTTTCTGATGAAAAGTGTTTCTTTTCTTCTACTGTTTTCCTACAGCAGGATTTATCTGCATTTGACCTGAATCTGCAAATACCTTTGATTGCCTGAATATGCATTTTTCATCAAATCAACTGTTTTTTCCTAAAATGTTTCTCTCCTGCCTCCTACTGATCCAAGGGAAGTTAATTGACTAGCATTAGCAGTTTGCCGACTTGGGCTCCACAGATAAATAAATGCCTTGATAATTATTCATAATTTCATACCACACTGCAGAATTCACCGCTAGGTACAGAATTTGTGAAAAACTCAAACCTTCCTCTTCAGATTAACCCTAAAACACCAAATAAGACGGAGAATGAAGCTTCTAAGGAAAATACACACCTGTTTGAAGCGACAGCAATGCCATTGATGAGGACAGAAATATTGTACCACCCTGCAGACAGGGCTGGAAGTGTCACGTTAACCCCATGCTCTGTCTGCGCCTGGATCTGTGGCCATGAGTCCCCAATTTGGACCTTGACATCTGAGCCCTGGTAGTTGGCAAACTGGGATATTCCAATGTGAAGCTCCTCACCTCCTGCGGAGAAGGGAAGGGAACTTTTTCAGTGTTTCTGGCAATGGTTATTTTAGCACATGTGACCATTGCCTGAGGAAGAGCAGAGTCCCATCATGCCAGAATAGGCCCGGCCATGCCCATCATCCCAAACCCAAAATGTTGAACACTGCAGTGGTTCTGTACCCTCCTCAATCTCTCCTGCACATCAGGATTGTCTTGAGACATCAGCACAGTGAACTTGGTTATGAGCACCAATAGCCACTCTCAGCAGCACTCAGGATAGGATTCATGTCCCCCTTACCATAAATATCTGTCCTAAAAATATCTGAACCTGATAAAAACCAAATCCAGTTTTTCTAAAGTTCTGGAGCTGAAGAGCTCTGGGTTTTGGTTTGTTGTGGTTTTTTTAAATCCCTGATAAACAATCTAGAGCTTGTTTTTCAGAATTATGGAGCCATGTAATAGTAAATAGGAACCTTCCACAGTAAAACAAAAATTTCCTTGGGTATCTAAAGTCAGATGTGCTCGTCACAGTTTAACCCCAGATGGCATCTCAGTCCCAGACAGCTGCTCACTCTCTCCCCTACAGTGAGACTGGGGAGAAAACTGGAAGCATAAAAGGGAGAAAACTTGTGGGTGGAGATAAAAACATTTTAATGGGTAAAACAAAAGTTGTAAGTGTGAAGCAAACTAAGTACTTCATTCTCCACTTCCCATGGGCAGGAGGGGGTTTAGCCATCCCAGCAGGGCTCCATCACATGGAATGGACTTGGGAAGATGAAGCTCCATCTCTCTGTCTCACTCTTCCTCCCTTAGCTTTATAAACTCAACGTGAGCAGCATGGTCTGGATAATCCCTTGGGTCTGTTGGCATCTGCTGTCCTGGCTGTGTCCCCTCCCAAATCCTTGCCCACCCCCAGCCCATTCACTGGTGGGGTAAGGAACAGAAACGTCCCCAACTCTATGTAAGCTCTGCTCAGCAATAGCAAAACATCTTTCTGTTATCCACACCATTTTCAGCATGAACCCAAAACACAGCCCCACGACTCACTACGAAAAAAAATTAATTCAATTCCAGGGGAACCAGCTCTGCTCCAAACAACCTTATTTTCAGTAATCCTGACTCTCTCTCGACTATTTAAGCTGCTGTGTGTCAAACTGTGTTCAGATGATAGAGGAGACTTTCCTTTATTTGTGCACAGTGCAGGAAAGGACAAAGCCAAGAGACATGTCATTTTCAGAACATAAATTTCTTCTAAAATAGCTTAAAAAAATAATGTGGTATCCATCAGTCCAAATAAAGCCGTTTTCACTGCTAGCTCTAATTGTGGTCAGTGAAAAAAGACTTTATGCCACGATTCAGCCTATTGTAGGACACACAAAAGAGCTGTGGCAAATCCCACCACAGAACCATCTATTTCTCTTCAATGCCCATGCAAGACATTTAAACATTGAGCTCAGGGATGTGTTTGGGAGGTGAATCTCATCCTCCTGTCTCCCTTGAAAAGATGAAGGAGGGAGGAAGAAGCTCCTAAGAAGCAGGAGAGCCTGTAGAAATCTTCCCTCAACCACCTGCTCCTCTAAGCAGGTCTTGGAGCTGGTACTTTTCAATTCTGCATTCACAAAGACTCAAATAAAGTTTGAAAGCCTGAGAAGTTTAATATGTTAATAACATGAACTCTTTGGACTCTTGGTCAATTGTCAGCTTAATCCCAGATGCCTGGAAGGCATCGGTGTAATTTATTTATTCTTTTTATTATATAGAAGGAAAATTATATTAAAAGACAAAGCCGTGGAGCTTCTGGATAGGAGGTTGAACTCAGCCCCACCACAGCTCACGAGACACTGTAACATTAAGGAATTCCTTGCACCTGAGCTGCCCGCAGCTAGAAAAACCTCCCCTTGGTGTTGTGGTATCTGAATAATATTCAGATGATAAAGGACGTTTTCTCTTATTTGTGCATTCTGGAGTAATAGAAAATGACAAGGGCATTTGGGGGAAAAGGAATAGAAATGCTGGGAGTGCACAAGGAATTTTGGCACTGGCAGTACATCCCCACCAAGTCCTACCAGACTTGGGAGCTGCAGGTAGCTTTAAGGTGCTGTCATGGGTTGCAATGTAAAATATAATCAGGGGTGTGTTATTCTATTACCATCCATTAGAACTGGGATGGGGGGTAGTGATGTAATCTTCTGTTGATCAGCCAACTGATAAGAAACCATCAAGAGCAGTTTCCTTATCTCTTCCACACCCATCCTCCCTCCAGGCACAGATCTTCTGCTCATGGGCCATTAAATCCACTGATAAACTTCCATCATCCCATTGGGAAATGCTCCAGCCAGGGGGGAACCAAGCCCCTCTACCTGGATAAAAA
>JAWWMU010000153.1:108917580-108934455 GCA_035048155.1 Cinnycerthia olivascens
GAGCCACAGCTGCCACTGCAGGAGGGCTGCAGCCACCATTGCAACTGGACTGCTGCCAACACCCTGACCCACAGGGTGTCAGGTTGTATTCTCACTCTGTCAGTGATTTTCTCTTTTTTCCTTATTGCAGGTATTTTGTTTCCTTTTGTTTCATTTTCCCTTTTCCTAATAAATTGTATTTCTGACTTGGAGTGTCTCACTGGTTTTGCTTTTCAAACCAGAACAGGTGCTCTTTGGAGAAGTTGCAAAAATTGAGAAAAAAGTCAGATTGTTGTATTCTTGGAGGAATTGGAGTGGGATAGGTAAGAAAACAGGAATATTTCTGTCTTCCTCCCATCTTCCTTCCTCACTGCCTCAGATACCAAGTAACTGATGTCGGTTTGCCATGCAGAAATGTGCTCAACTTTCCTAAAAGACTGGTTTAGGGTGGACATCAATCACCATTTATGCTTTCTATTCCCTACACATGACCAAAATCCTGGGGGGAAAATTGAGGGAAATGTGAGGAAAAAACCAACCAAACAAACAACCCCAAGCAGAAACTCTCAAAAGACAGGAATGCCAAACACTCCACGAGATCTAATTAGAATTTTGTCCCTATGAATTCTGTGAGGTCCATGCTCATATTCTATAACAACACATCACAAGGTCAGAAAGGAAAGAACAGTTTGGCTTGGAAATGGGAACTAGGTGAAAGAAATATTGTGCATCCCTTGCTATCAGTAACCCAAAATGCACATGATGCACTTTATGGTCAACCCCTGGGGATCCTGGAGGACACTCCCCAGAACTCATTTCTCCTGCCATGGATGAATCCGTTACTAAGAAATACAGAACCATGGAATATCCTGAGTTGGAAGGGCCTCACAAGAATCATCAAAGTTCAACTCCTGACCCTACACAGGACAGTCCTGAGAATCCCACCCTGTACCTGAGAGAGTTGTGCAAACATTAGTCGAACTCTGGCAGCTCTGGAGCTGTGACCATTCCCTGGGGAGCTTGTTTAGTGCCCATCCACCCTCTGGGTGAAAAACTTTTTCCTGATAACCAGCCTAAACCTTTCCTGACACAGCTCCATGACATTCCATTGGTTCCCATCACTATGTGAATGGGTGGGATCATTTCAGAGCAGAGTTAGAGAAACTTGACACAAAAGCAGGACTGTGCTGAACCTGACATCCTATGGACATCATCCATGCCAGCCTAGGGCAAGCAGCTCATTATCTCATGTATGCTAGTGAAAAAATATTAAAAAAATCAACCAGGACGAACAAGGACTAGCAGGAAATATAGGAATTAAAATTTAAAAGAAAACAAACAAAAAGTGTCAGATAAAAATTTATAGACCTAAATTCCCTCTGCCCCACCAACATCAGCACTAACAATCCTTCTCCAGAAGATGCCCACTACATATCTGCATTTTCACCTGCTATGCCACTTCTGTTCCTGCTCAGGGATACAAGTGCAGGGTTTAAGGAAGGATCATACTGGAACAAGTTGTTTACTGTTGTTGACTGGTTCCCAGAAATCAGTGTCACATGGACAGTAACATCCTCTGTCCCCTAGGAAAAGAGAGAAAGAAAATGTCAGAGATAAGCATGAAATAATGAAAAAAAGAAAGTTTAATCCTATATTCCTGCATCTCCCATATGTAAGTCAGGCACATGGCACTGATGACATTTTAACATACACCAGACTCTACTTAAATTTTTACAGTTATATTGATTTTAAAGAGCATCTATGGAGATTTAGAAACCTTAAAACAGACTATGCAGATTTGGATTTGCTATATTCACACAAGTACATTAAACTAGTAAATAAAATGCCAGACTAATATGCAGCTTTCCATTTGCAATATTCTTACGAAATTAAGGAGCTTGCTTTTTTCACTGATTTTCATAAATCTCTTATTAATCTATTTCTAATTAAGGTGGTCTAATCTGTAGAGTCCATAGTAAATTGCCCCACAGCCAAGACTTGGCTGAGGGACAACTCTTTGCCCTTCCCCTGGTGTAGCTCAGGTAATCATAGGAAGGGGCAATGGCTTTTGACTGCTCCCCAAAGTGTGGTTTCTTACCCGAGAAGGAACTTTACATTGAATTCTTGTTGAATTTCTGCCCTCCTCCAATATTGGGCAAGGCTGGGATCCAAACAGCACTGCATTTACCCCTTCCAGATTGGTTCCCCTGAGAGTCACTCTAAGTCCTCCTAAAACAAACAATTATTCCATGATATTCAATATGTAGGATATTTTAATATGCAAAGAATTCTTTGTTTATAGATGACTACAAAAGGCAGTAGAGTCTCTCAGCTGAGCTGATGATCTGTTCCACCTTGCTGTGCCTGGCTCCCTCTCTTGCACCAGAAATCCTTCTTGCCTTACTTGAATTATTTGAAATTGAATTATTGGAATTCTCCACAATACAGGACAACTGGGCTTGTTTCTCAGTTTATTTTTTGATGACATACTTATTTAAACCAGCAAGCTCTGGCCTGTGATCTCCCCCTTAGACAGATCCCCAGCCCGAGAACGAAATAAGGAAGGAAGGAAGAAGCACTAAGAATGGAAAATGAGCTTAACGCAGCAGGTGCTCTCACAGTTCAAACAGCTGCCAAGCTCCCTGCTGTCAGAAAAGCCTGTAGGATGTGTCTAGGAAACTTGGGATAGAAAGGGGGCTTGGCAGGACTCGAGACTTGGAGTTGAGAGGGAAGTCACAGAGGGATTCGTTCCAGGGAGCACGGAGCGAGCTCAGCTCTCCTTCGTGCCAGACTGAGCCGCGCCAGTCCCAGGGGGGATCATGCCCAACAAAAATCAGACTCGTGCTTGATCTGTCTTCAGCATCCAATTCCAAAGAGCCCAGGTGCCCCTTTGCTTTTCCAAGTGATTAGGAGACTCGGGGATATTTCAAAGAGAAGCAGGAAAGAGAATAGGAGTGGGCATTAATGGCAGTTCTAAGCTGGAGTTTGCGCTTTGATGCGATTCAGAGAAACTTTAAAAAATAAAAAGCAAGTGTTGCTTGAAACTTAGAGCTTTTTCTCTAGTTCTCAGCTCTGCAGAGTTTTAGGATTATGGCTGAACAGTCTTGCTCAGATAGGCACTAATTAATGCAGTGTTTATTTGTATTTATTAGCATGGCTACATTATAAACCTACTGAGCTTTTATCCCTCTTTTCACATGTGCTGTAAGCAATCCTCTACATTAAGGTAATTCTCTATTAATAACAAATTCTCTTGTATGCTTTCCTAAAATTGCCTGTTCCTGCTAATTCTTTAAACTACCAGAGAATTATAGGAGTTTAGTCTTGATTTCCTGTGGTTGGCAGCAAATGCAGGCCAATCAGAGCAATTGGATACATTAACAGCAAGCTCCTGCCATTCACTGGAACGTGGGAGTATCTTTAGAAAGGCATTCAGTGCTTCTAGAGTTAGGTCATGGGGATCCCCCCAGCATGGAACCACTGAGACCAGGGATATTTTGACAGGAGAGAGCTGAAGCAGCAGAGTACAAGGTGCTTCGTTGCCTTCCCATCCTGTAACATTAAATTTGCAGAGTCAGAAAGAGCAAGAAGTGAAAACTGAAGCCACTTGCTGATGAAAGAGTTGTCAGATAAGGAGCTTCAGATTCAGAGTTCAGAATCCACGAGTGTTGTGTAAAGACTGATGCTGTTAAGTTTTGATATCTACATTATATCTACATGCAGTGAAATACTGCCTGTGTGTACTTTACAATGAGATTGAAGAGAGGTATTTGAAATGGGAGAAATTAAAAACACAGATGGAAGCTGTAATTCTTTCCAATTATAAGCATTCAAGGCACATGTAATGTAAGATAGCATTATTCTTGCTTTCTTTTTAATGAGTGACAGATCACTGTAATTGGGAAGAGTGGATTTGCCAGCAAAGGAAAGGAGAAGCAAGGCCCAAGCACTAAAGTTTGCCATTGTTGGATTGCTTTTAGAGTTGTTTGGAGGTGTTTGGGTTTTCTATAAATTAAAAATGATTCTTAAACTTAATGTGTCATGACTCTCTCCTTAGGGGAGAAAAACAGTTGTAAAGGAATTAGAATAGTTTTCTTCCCATACAATAAAAAAAAAAACCATAACAAAAAAAAAAATAAACAGCAGAAAAAAAATACAAACAACCCCTCTCCCCCTCAAAAAAGCCAAACAAAAATTCCCCAAATCTAAATGCTCAGAAGAAGGTGGCCATAACTTCTAGCTTAGGAACCCTGTGTTATTCCAAGCCCATCCCATGCTTGTCCATGGAGAGGTTGACAGGCCATCATTCCTTCTCTCTGCCTGCTCCAAGGTGGCCAAGCACGGCACAGTCAGAGGTCCAAGCCACGTGTCTGAGCTGCACCAAGGCCAGCACTGCCCTCAGTGGTGATTGTCACCATGATCTCAAAAATAAAATGGGGAGATTTACAGAAAAATGATTGGGTAACTTCACTGGTTCATGCTGTTTCTGCTGCTTTTCTTGCTGCTTGAAAACAAAGGATAATCTGAGACTGTCCTTCACTGCACAGCTCAGGTGCATCAAGAGTGTTTACCACATTTGTCATTGGGTTAAGAAGACTCTTTTCTCTCAAAAAAAAAAAAAATTCTTTCCAGCTCTTGTTTTCAGGTACGGAATTTATTACTCTATTTCCTCTTCTATTTCAAGGAGAGCAAGTATAATGGGAATGGAAGGAGATTCAGTTTAGCTTTAGCTTCTCTCCGTTTCCTAGCTTTGTACCTAAACATGGGTGAGTTTTCTATTTTATTGCTCAGAATAGGAATTTACTTCAATGGGGCTGGGACTAACCAGAGTTCAGCCATTTCAGTTATAGAATCACAGGATCATTTAATTTGAAAAAACCCTCTAAGATCAACAAGTTCAGCCAGTAACCCAGTACTGCCAGGCCCACCACTAACACATGTCCCCAAGTGCCAGATCTACACCTCTTTCAAATCCCTCTAGGGATGGTGACTCCACCAATGCCCTGGGCAACCTGTTCCCGTGATTGGCAACCATTCCAGTGAAGAAATTTTCCCCATTATCCACTTCAATTAGGCCAGATTAATTAGAATACTACAAACTAGATATCAAATGGATATGGGAGGATAAGTATGAAACACTAATAATTGGCTGAAATGAATGTATGTGCACTTACTTATTGAAAATATAATTCCCAAACAAAGCTACTCAGCAAACTGGTTGATGCACAAAGAGCCAAAGAAACGCTGTCAGTCTTTAAGGTCATTTTTGACTGTGCTTTGGGGGCACACCCAGTGTGTCCAGCCATAAAATTTCTTTTTCACCAGGCGAAAATCTTGGCAGGGAAAACGCAGAAGAACCAAAACACGCCGTGAGACGGAAGAAGCAGGAAGCAGCTCCCTTGGGGGGCTGGCACCTACCAATCTCCGAAGCCCAAGGAGGTTGCACAGCTCCCAGCGTTGGCCGGACCGTGAGGAAGATCCCTCGTCCTGCGGTGCCGCTGAGAGCGGAGCCCTGAGGTGCCACCAGCAGCGTCACCGGGTGGGTCCCCGCCGGCAGCCTGGGCACCCGGCACACGGCTCGGGTTGGACTCAGGGCCGTGACACGGCAGCTCCTGCTGCTCACCTCCACCCGCAGGGCCGCCTGCTCCTCGCCAAAACCAGCCCCCCTCAGAACCACTGTGGCCCAGGAGCCGTCATCTGCAGGAGCATAACCGCCAAAGGTGAGTGTAATCGTTATATTCCTCCACCTGAAGGAATATAGCCATCAAGATGAGTGTAATCATCAGATCAAATGTATCATCAAATATAATCACTTGGCCAAGCAATGCCTAGAATTTAATTTCAGCCGGTAGTTAAAAATTTTTGCCAGGTTCAACAGGACATCCTAAAAACTACACCAGTGGTGATAGCTCACTGTCCCATAAAACAGCAATTCCTGCCTGTCCCTGTCCAGCTGTTACATTTTCTCTTAAATTTTTATTAGTAATAACTTTAGCCAAGAGTTGTTTTTTGTTTTAGGCATCAAATCTTGTTTCTCTCCCCTTCATGTCTCTACCGTAGAATTACAGAGTAGTTAAGGTTGGAAACATCCTCTGAGATCACCAGCAAACCATGTCTCCAAATGCCACATCCACAAGCCTTCTGAATCCTTCCAGGGACAGTGACTCCACCACTGCCCTGAGCAGCCTGTTCCAGAGCCTGACAACCCATTCAATGAGGAAATTATTTCCTAATAACTATTCTAAACTTCTCCTGGTGCACGTTAAGGCCATTTCCTATCATGCTATTCCTCCATCCCTGGAAGAAGAGACCAAGCCCCACCTGGCTGCGCCCTGCTAGCAGGGAGTTGTGGAGAGTGAGAAGCTCACCCTGAATCTGTTTTTCTCCAGGCTGAGCCTCTCCAGCTGCCCCTCCTCAGACCTGTGCTCCCGACCCTTCCCAGCCCCACTGTCCTTCTCAGGACAAACCTGTACAATCAGCATGTCTGGAACTGGAGCTGGTCAGAAGTGACCCATAAAAGTGAAGTTTCCATAAAATCAAAAATTTACAAAAGGATACACACAGACATGAAATCACCAGCACCTGGCAGATCTTTCTCAGAGAATTTTTGTCATTGTGCTCAGACACCAGGCCCCCTTACCTGACAAATAGTCCGCATCTCTGACAATGGGTGTCAATTCCTGGCTGAACTGGAAAGAACACGAGCCAGAACAGTTTGCAAGGACATCATTCACCATCACCACCACCTGCACACAGACCAGAGGGTTACCTTAAAGTTGGTAAGGGAACAGAGGTATTTTTTAGAGCCACAGCTGACTGGCAGATGCTGGTAGCCACCCTGAGCTACTGAGAGCACTCAGTGCTACAACAGGGCACAAAGAGAGAGCTCTTCACCCTGCTGCAGTCCCACTGCAAAATTAATTGCAAATTTAAATAGAAAATTGCTAGGGCATATCCAAGGCCCAGCAGAGTACAGCTTTGGATGCTGCATATCCAGCCTATCTCCCACCATCCTGGGACCCACATTTCCTCAAATTCCTGTTCTTCCAGTCACCCATTGAAGACTGTTCCCCTAGTTCTTCCCACTTTGCCTTGTGAATAAATTTATTATGTTTAAAGTGTATTATTAGACTAATTAAAATTAAACCCACAATGTCTTCTCAACATGCAGCCCTCAATTTTATTTTTTGCCTCTTGTTCACGCTGAAGGGAAAAACTGGGCTGTGACTTTGATTATCTAAAAGAAATATCAAGAAATATCTCTCCTGAGATTTTGATATTTTTGAAGAGTTATCTGGCAAAGAGTAGGGCATAAAAGAACTCTTCTATATCTCTCTCCAGGTATTAAGGGTATACCAGGACAGTACACCCATGCCTGCATAAAGCAAAGCGTGTGTCCGAGGAGCACAGAGTTGCAAAGAAGTCTGCTTAGACAGAGACACAATAATTAGAGGGACACTTTTACACTGCAAGAATAAAGCTTCAAAAGCTACCAGAAAATCTGTTTGCTACTGCTGGTCTTGTTTCACTTGGGCAATTTGAAGGTTTGTGCAGCATGGATGGAAAAGATATCATAGGTGGTTGAGTCACTGGAAGAAGAGAAATTCTCATGGCTGGAAACCAGGCTCATGAGAAAGGCAGGATGATTTGGCCCCAGATGTTGCACAGCTGGGCTTGGAGCACATCCAGCATCACCCTATTAGGGCCACAGTGCCTGTGATTCTGCTGGAAACAAAACCAGCAACAGCCATCGTTCTGCAACATCTGAGAGCAGAGCTGGGAACACATTTGTTCATCCAGCAGATTGAAATGATTCTTCCTTCAGCCTGAAGCTCTCTTATCTCTCTCTTCCCTCTTGAAGAAAGGAGATCCAGAGAGGTTCAGGACTTGCCTAACTCACAAATGAGCATCCCAGCCACCAACTCTTTTATTTTGCCCATCTGTGTAACAGTGTTGCAGGTGAATTGTGTAATTCCCAGTTTGGTGTCCAGCACCACAGGGCCCACCAAGGATGGGAGTTCAGAGATTTTTATCCCTTGGTTATCACTTCAAAAAACAAAGATATTGTCTTCCATCACTCGTGATCACCATTCTCCCTACCTGCAACAGTACCTGGAGGAAAGTCCTGCTCCACATACCAGGCAGCAGAATATGAGAAATTTATGTCACAGAACATCAGATTCCTGAAAGGATTTATTACCTGTGAGACTTTTGGAGCTACACAACCCTGCTGAATCAGTGAAAAATGTGAGAGCACATCAACTCACCTGCGTTTGGTTATGGAGGGTAGCAAGCATGTCCCCAAATATTGGTCCAATAAACACACCCCCGTCATAAACCACACGAGTAGAAACCGTCGGCTCCAGGCCAGTGAGGTTTTCAGCAGAGACCTGGCAAAGATCAAGGAATTTAAGTTTCTCATACTTTTTTGTCCTGTGATTTTAAATTAAGACAGAATCTTTGCAAGCAAATAACTCCTGGAAACTTCTCATCCTTCTTCCATGAATCATATCTCCACATCTAAATGTTCATTACTCAAGATTTCACAATACCTCCTCTGTTCTCACCTTCACCTCACAGGAAAAGAGATGACAAAGAAATTCAGGAGGCAGGTTTGTAAATAAACTTCTAATATCCAATAATATAATTTGGATTTAGGCATGGAAAGATCTTCTCAAAGACATGACTTTATGTGAAACAAGAGCCTGTGCAAGATCTGAAGATGCAGCTCAAACTTTTTTCACCCTACAGGCCAACATCTTGAGCACTGGAATTTGTTGAAAATAACATCAGTAGCTGAGTATCCAAAAAACAGTGTTTCCTTTGAGGTAGGAATCATCTCAGTCTGAGTCCTTACTCAAAAAGATCCTTCTACTTTAAGCAAAACTAACAAATCTTGGAATGGGAGAGCGCAAAGTGAATGTTAACCTGAGATTTATGAGAACTAAATATGAAACCAGATGAAACAGTTCTCAGAAAAATGCTTTCTTGGCAAATAAACGATGCCACAAATCTGTGATGAGCTTCAGTTACTGCACTGAAACATTAATAGATATAATCAATGAAGATTTCATTTCAGTATACCAACCCTTTTGCTGTGCAGAAATTACATTCAAGTCTCCTTGTTTAGAATCACAGATTTGATATAATTTCTTCTCCTACAACTTGTTTTTTTTTAATAATTTAATCTGGAATTTGCTAAAGGTGTGTTCCAAATAGGAAGATTGCCTAAATTTCCACAGTGTCTTCATAAAAACAACCATTGTGAGAGTGAATCACCAAAGACATCAAATGGGGATCAAAGTAGGGATTAGTAAAAGAAATTACTGTACTCTGATAACATTGGGCAGGTCCCCAGCTGTTTTTCTCCAACTCAGTGTCCAGACACTTTCATAGCACGAGCTGGAGTCTCTGGTCACAGTGAAGTCACTGGTGTTGAAGAAGGGAGCTGTAAAATTATCCACATTGTCCTGCAAGAGCCTGCGGAGCTGGTGGGCAGAGATGTGCACTGAAACATCTGCAAAAGACATTAGGGAGCAGTGGATATCTCCATTTCCAGGAGAGCACATCTGCCTGCTCCTAGGAAAGGAAGGAGTTTCATTATTAGTGCAAGGCTGTTATGGCTCAAACTCCTGCAGCTTTTAGTGGAATTTACTGGACCCTAAACACCAAAAAATCACAGAATTATTGAATAGAATAATAGAAGGATTTGGGCTGGAAAGAACTTTTAAAGGTCATCTAATCCCAGCAAGGAACTCTAGACCGGGTTGCTCAAAGCCCCATCCAATCTGACTTCAAATGCTTCCAGAGATGGGGCATCCCTCACCTCTCTGGGCAGCCTCTTCCACTGTTTCCACAACCTCATCATTTCTTCCTTAAGTCTAATCTGAAGATGATCCACATTAATAACAACCAGCCAGGGATGGGGCAGCCAAAAATTCTCTGGCAATTAATTCTTCCCTTGGCTTCCTGCTCAGGAAACCCTGGCCCTGACCTGCACCTTCCCTTACCTGGTATCACTGTGTTGGCCAAGTAGATGTGGAAGGTTCCTCCAAGAGGTGGGGATGACTTCTGCAGCCTCTGGATGGTGATGCTGACTCTCACATCCTCCGTGGAAACATACAGGTATCCATATTCCTTGGAGCCCTCCCCAAGCACTGCACCTCTGTGGGACAGAGAGGGGGTCACAGGAAGGCACCAGCAGGGGACACCCAAACTCCTGACACCCCCATGTCAACCAGCAGCTGAGGGACGCCTGTGGGAACAACAATCCTGAAGGATTTAAGGGAAAGATACCCAGAGCTGAAACAAAACTGGATATTCCCAACTTCTAACTACATATCACTATCTACAACTCCCTGAAATGTTGGTGTAGTCAGGTGAGGGTTTGTCACTTACTCCAACCAGAGGACACAGTCTTAAGCTGTGCCAAGGGAAATTTAGGTTGGATGTTAGGAAAAGTTTTTTAAGGAAAGGGTGATAAAGTACTGGAGTCATCTACCCAAGAAGGTGCTGGAGTCACCATCCCTGGATGTGTTTAAGAAAAGATTGGCACTCGGTGCCGTGGTTTGGGTGAGGTGTTAGGGTATGGGTTGGACTCGATGATCTTAAAGGTCTCTTCCAGCCCAGTGATTCTGTGAATTAAGCAGGCAATGCACACAGCAGAAACTTATAGAAAATGACCTTTCAAAATTTATGATAGAAGAAATAATTTATACACCATCAAGCACCAGGGAGTGCTACCCCAGTATTGGTGTTGCCAAAGAACTGGCTCAGTGCAGCCTGGACAGCATCTGCAACAACAAAGGAAAAATATTCCCTGCTTCACACTATAATCTCCTCGAGCCCATGAAAATCTCGAGTCCCCTGAATTAGAGTGAGATTCCATACTGTACAGTAATTTAGGTTGGAAAAGACCCCTAAGATCAAGCCCAATAGTTAACCTATCATTACCAGGTCCATCATTAAACTATGCCCCCAGACACCACGTCTGTATTTGGAGTAATTCAAGTTCACCCAAAGCCCAATTTCTAAAAGTTAAAATGCTTTTCTCCTTTGCCACTAAAATTCTCGTGTTTCAAAGGAAAAGGAGCCTCTCTGTGGTACAACGGTGCCACCGTGTGTTAAGTCTGGATAACAAGTGGCTTCTGCAGAGCAAATTTCCACAAAACAAGAAATCAAAAGGATCACTGAGCCCTTTGTACAGCTGGCACAAGATTTTAGCCAATATTCCTGTTCTGACAGGAGTAGGAGTTGGATTAAATCAGAGCCCATGCTCAGCAAAGAGAAAGAGACAGGTTTTTTTTGAAGATATCCAAAGACAGTGGCCAGCCCATCTATTTTTAAAGCTTGTGCTGATTCCTGCTTTTCTCTTGTACCTCCCTCTGTGAGATGGAAAAGCCTACTTGTACCAAGCAGCTTTGTTTATCCTGCCTCTTAATCCTTTCTGTTTATTAGCTAAACAGGTGGAGCTTCTTAAACCTTCCTTTCCTAGGCATTTTCCTCAGCTCCATAATGATGCTTATGGCACTTTTTCCCATCTTTTTTTCTAAATTTATTCAAAAGATACAATCATCAGTGTTATTTGTAGCATTCCAATGTCAATCTTCAGGCTCCACACAGAGGCAAAAATTTTCCCTCTTCCTATTAGTTACACCTCTGGTTACACATCTCAACCACCACAAACATCCCCCTGGATTCTCATTCCTGCCCTTACCCTTGGTGGTTTATGTTAAGATACTGCATTTGACTCAGCTGGATACAATCCAACTTTTACAGGACTTATTTTCTGCCAGTGCAAACCTTTAATGTTACAGTCTCTGATTAGTTGTAGCCCATGGCTCCAATTCCTCTGTCATTGTTGGGAGAAACAGAAACCTCATCTCTGCCAACAAGGACACTCAAGGTGGGCTTCCAGTGCCTAATGTGGGAATTGGTGCCATTAATGGTGTTTTGGGACACCTCTGGATGATCTTTATTCACTGTCCCAGAAGGGCTTGGATTTCCTTCCAATCCCACATCACACCCTGGTGACCCATGGATATCTGACACCCCAAATTATCTCAACCTTCTCAAGCATCTCCTGTTTCCAGGAACTGAACCCAGCTCCAGATGCACTGGGGGAGCTGTAAGGGTTACAGGGTACTGAGATGAGCTGCTCACTGGCCCTACCTTGGAGAGAGAAGGGGCAGACTGACACCACAGCCAGACACCCTCCAGGACACGTTGTAGGTGGGAGGAGACCCCACCACAGACACTGCTTCAATTACCCTCCCCCCTGGCTGGGGAGGTTTGGGGTCTCTCTGGGATACTGAAAGAAAAAACACAAATTAGAGCAAGGAGAGAAGACGTGACTATGCCCAAGGTATGGCATTTCATAGCTGGAAACACCTGCTTGGGTCTTGGAATTTTTTTTGTTTTAAATTATATTTCATAGTCATTAAGGTTGGAAAAGGTCTCTAAGTTCACAGAGTACAACTATTCTGCAGCACTGCCCAGTCCACCACTAAATCATGTCCCCATGTGCCACATCTACACACTTTTTAACCCTTCCAGGGATGGTGATTTCACCTGTCTGTTCCGTTTGCAGAACCACATTTTCAAATAAACCAAAAATATTGATATTTTGGCAATTCCTCCTTGACTGATATCACAACATATAAACATAAGTTCAAGAAAAAAAATATTTTTGTGCCTGTTGTGAAATTTCCCTTTGAAAAAGTTTCATCCAGCTTTATTGCTATAGATTTAACAGAATATCCTGGGGGAAAAAATAACCAAAAGAGATGCCTTTACCAATCACAGCTCTGTCAGCAATGATGAGTTCATCAAGATAAAATGATCCAGGCATTTCTTTTTGCAGTACAGGGCTTTGCAAGTCTATCTGATGAACAAATACTGGGGAATTGGTTGGGAGGTCCTGGAGAAGCACAGAGAGATTCACACACCTCTTCCAGAGGTTGGTGCAGGTAAATATCCAGCTGGAAGACACCAAGGTTAGGACAATAAACAAATATGAGGTGATTGTGAAGATTCCAAGTAATATCAGGCACTGTTTTTGTTACTGCTGGTATTTAGCACAAGCCACACATTCAGTGGTTTGTGATTACTCACCACGTCCTTGTTGGGTTACTCAGAGTGAGAAATGAAGATTTAGGCTTCTGCTTATGTTTTCCCCTCTGAATCACTAGAGTGGGATATGGCAGTGACTACACCTGCTTTATTTTTGGCAAAATACCACAACAGCATCAGTGACCTCAGTGGGGGTCAATCCAGAATTCAACCTCTCAGCTCTCTTCAAGTCCTTCAGACACTCCTGATTTTTTCAGGTCTGCCTGCCCTAAGCTTTATGTCCGCCACCAAAGGTTTTCTACTCATGAAATTTTAAGTGAATTAAGAAAGTCAAAAGATACACAAATTTTCAAAGCTTTCAAATGGTGGAGTGAAAAAACAAGCAATTCCCTCTCTTCCTGCAGAAAAATGCCTGGGAAAGAAACTGGGGAATTTATGTTCTCAAAAATCTTCAAGTATACCTCTGTGTCACTGAGGTGAAGTAGTGCACACAGCAAGAAACATGGAAATTTACTCATTAAATCCTCCAAAAAAGCACAGAAACACATTCCAGCAATGCCTCTGTAGGGACAGAGCTTTTGCCAAATTACTCCAACTGGCAAACTGTTCCTATGTAAGCAAGAACTTCCCTCAGTTTTCCTACTGCACCTTCTTACTATGGAAAATATAATCTCTGTAATTGTCTGGGTACCTCTTGGAGTCAGTGTCATTGAAGTCCCATTGGCAGGTGAGGTTTGTCCTCACTGGACATGAAGAGACATTGGTGTAGGACACTGAGAGATGAAGGATGTTGCTCATATGGCCTTTATGTGCAAAACACACCTGCAAAAATGAGGAAAAGGTTTTTCACAAATCAAAACACGTGTAATTTATATATAATGTACATGGAAGATAAAGGGAGATACCCTATTTCAATTCTGTTTTAACAGTGGGTTGTTTGGCCCGGAGAAGAAAAGACTCTGGGGAAGCCTTAAAGCCTCTTCCAGTGCTTAGAAGGGCACCAAGAGATCTGGAGAGGGAATAAGAGCTGTAGAAGACAATTTTGGCACCCAGGTGTGCCACAACACAGCATCAAACTGACCCCTGGTGCTTTCCTGAAGTTTTGGGTTTCTTCCTGTCAAAAGTAGGAGAAGATGAACAGAAAAATGAGCAATAATGGATGACTGAACAATAAAGGATTTTTTCCTTTTGTCAATAAATGGTCATCCTTGTCCCTTCCACCTTTCTCCAACACCATCCCACTTTTTTTCTTTCCCAAAGCAAGGGTTGTATCCCCAGGAACTTTTAACAGCCAGGTGTTTTAAATAAGATCTAAATCTCAGAGAACCAAAACCACCCTCAAACCAAATAAAAGATGCTCTGCTCTCTGCTAAGACTCAATGCTTGGTAGGTTTGGAGGAACTGTAAAGCTGACCAGATGACTTTTTGTTGTTTATTAGACTCTGAGCATTCAGTGCCCAGTGCAAGCTGCTCATTAAGAGCAGCCACTCACATGTGTGTATTTAGTAAGGTCATATCTTGGTAGTGTTGATGGGGAGGTTTTCACCAGCTGGCTTGGTCTGTGGATGCTGGACCTCCCACAGAAAGGCTCTGTTCCACTGGCAACGTGTCCTGTGGTGATGACATTCTTCAGATCTGATAGATATAAAAAAGAAAAAAAAGAAAAGGAAATTAGAGGTTTTAAAGTGAATCAGAAGACACCAGTACAAGTCAAGATTTGTGAAAATATAGCAAGCGGGTATCCAGAAATTGTCAAACAGTCCCACTCTAAGAATCTTTCTGCCAGAGTTCAAGAAGTATTTGTACAACCCTCTCAGGCACAGACTCTTGGGGTTATCCTGTACAGGTCCAGAAGCTGTATTTGATGATTCTTGTAGGTCCCTTCCAACTCTGTATATTCTATCACTATGATTGTTATACTAAACATGTTGTTTAAATGCATACACACAACAGATAGATGATAAACATGAATATGTACTTATACCCATTAAAAGTGTAAATTTACTACTAGTAAAAGTTTAAAGAACATTAATGTCATGAAAGCAGAACAATTCTCACAATAAACACTGTTTATTTGCCAAAGAAGTTCCCTACCATCTTTCTCAAAACCAAGATGAAAAAGGATTTCAGCAGAAGTCGGCTCAGTTTCACATCCTACTGAAAGGAGTTCTTCTATTGCTCCTTGCACCTTTAAAAGAAGTCAAGAAAGTGAAATGCAGTCAATTACAATAATTTCAGCACAGGCTTCAACACACACATCATCACTTCATTTTTCATCAGCCAGGGATCAGTGGCACAGCAGCTCTGAACAAGCAGCTAGCCAAATATTTAAAGAATAAAAAGGATAAATAATAACAAAATTTATCTCAACAGAGTGTAAACTTTCATGTCTGACAGCTTTCAGGACTGTGAGACATCCTCAGCCTAATGACTGTCATGGAGCCATCACTCAGGGTCACTTTAATGTTGACAAATTGCCACATCAAGAGACTAATGGCTGTTGAAGAAGCCAGAGCCATACAACACACGTCTGGCCTTGGAGAAGAAGCCCAAGGATCTGGATCAAAGAAAGTCCCAGATATCTGCATGTTGTGACAAGCTTAGAATACACCCAGAAGTCAATGCTCAAGGAAAAAAAAATCTCACTGTAAGACATTCTCAGTGGAAAAAAAAAAAAATCACCTCTATATCACATAAACTTTATCTCAGCTTCTGGGCCAAATCTTAACTTCTGTCAAGCACCAGAGCTCCACCAATTCCACCCCAGCAGAGGACCTTGTGTCTGTGTTTAATGGCACCTACCTGGTGAGCTGTGGCATTTGTGGGGATCATTCTCAGTGTGTTGTTCCAGGAGATACTGAAATAACCTGTACCAGACACAGTCAACATCTGGTAAAAAAAGAGAAGTAAATCAAGAAATGAAAACTGCATGAGACACACACACACTTCAAACCTGGCATCTTCTACTGAGAAGGATTTTACAGCCAGCACTTTGCCTTTTTTAAGCCTCTGTAAACCAGAGATCCCTTCCAAGAGTCACTTCAGCTACTCTTAAACTGCCCTTGTCCAACAAAAAAACAAGATTATTACATTAACAGGAAAACAAGGCATACATGACCTGTGCAGCTGCAAATGGTCCTTAAAGCTCCCGACCTGCAGGAGTTTAACCATTAGGAAAAAACTTCCCTCATTCCTGAGAGTTAGCACACACCCACTAATGTATGTAAAAACCACAGACAGCTTCAGGTCGCAGTGCTCTTCCAATCAGCTGTCTCAGGGGGCTGAAAACAAGGTGGAAACTCACATTTTTTTCACATCTAGCAGCCACAAGGCAGTTTCAGGCAGCACTGACCTGCACTTCTGGAAGATGCAAGGCACGAGCCCGAATTTCGTGCCTCTCAGTGTGGTAGCTGCTCACCACACGGGGGTCCAGCCACGTGTTGTGTATCTGGACTCCAACTCTCATCCCCTTGCTGGGTGTCTTTGCATGATGCAGGGCTTCCAGGTAGTACCTTGAACCAGCAGTTAGCTCAAATTTCTGGGATTTTGGCTGCCAAAGTTCACTCCAGTTCTTCACCCAATTCTCAGACCACTCTGAGTTGCCAGCAGGGAGGGAAGCAATTTTCACCTGTGTGCAGAACCACCAAATCACAGAATGGTTTGGGCTGGAAGGGACATCAAAAACCATTTCATTCCATTCTCTGCCATGGGCAGGGACAGCTTCCACTATCCCAGGTGGCTCCAAGCCCTGTCCAGCCTGGCCTTGGACACTTCCAGGGATCCAGGGGCAGCCACAGCTCCTCTGGGCACCCTGTGCCAGGGCCT
>JAWWMU010000153.1:108943926-108961342 GCA_035048155.1 Cinnycerthia olivascens
TTTTCGACTCTGACATTATTTTAATTAGTTAAATTTTAATTTGCTAGCCAAAATAAAATCTACAGCAGCCAGCTGCAATTACAGTACAATTCACACTGAGCTGTGATTGACTGTGCTGCCAGTAAACAAACCAACCAGCTTAATGGACCAGTTGCAATTAGATTAACAAAGTTTGCTGGAGCCCAACTCATGAGCTGCAATAAACCACAAAGGAAGTAAATGGCAATTCTGGGCCAACTGGTTGCAATTTATTGCTGTCGAGGAGGCTGATGGAAGAAATGCCAATTTACAGGGACTGCAGCAGATAGCTGAGTGTTCATAATTACCCATCAATATAATCCACGTTGAAGTCCAGGGTCTCATATCTGCCAGCGATTGTCTTCCCATGAATCTGTATTAAATTTCCTGTTTAGGAGGAAATGGAAATTGAAGAGAGTCTTTTAAATGCATAGAACTTATTGGCAGATTTTCTGGGCTGAACAAAAGGAATTCGTGGTCTTTATGGATTTTGCAGAGGTTCCTGCACTGAATGTACTCTCAGCTTTTACCATGGCTTATGATGATTTTGCATTTAATTCACTTTTCTCAAAGCACATGTGTTTGTTTCCCACCAAGAAAAACCAAATTAATTCCAAATTTTTTTGCAGATCTGTATTTGCACAGAGCTGACAATTTTTCCTCGACTCTTTTGCTAACTAAACCCCACTTTCTAACCCAGTTCCACTGCAGAACCTCATGAGACAACCAAAATTACATAATTTGTGCACCAGACAGGGAGAAGGTCTAAAGAAGGACCTTGGCATATCTGTGGCCAGATTATTCTCCTGCTCTTCACTCACATTGGGAGGTGAAACATCCATCCAGCTAACACATAGAAACCTCCATACTGACACCCTAAAGCAAGGCACCAGAATCTAGAGCTGGATTACATCTGAAAACAATTGGAAATTAGGGATTGATTTACATCTGTGTCATATAATCATCCATGTGACAGTCTGGCCTCTCAAGAGACCAAAATCTTTGAGGATCAAACATTCAATTTTCTCCTAAAGAAACCTGGAAATACAGAAATAAGAGAAATGGGGGGGTGGGGGGGGGGGGGGGTGAATCTTCCATATTCCAGTTAATTTTTCAGACCAAAATAAGTGAATGACTCCTCATGTAACTTTGAAGTCTGATCTAAAACCCCAATAAGCGAAAGGTCTGTATGGCATTATAGATTAAAGAAAGGTCCCATACCTGGGGTGCCAGATGATGGATTAACCTGGTAAACCACAGGTGTCTGCTCAGCTGAGAACTGCAGGGAGAAATTTGCAGTAAAATGTCAGCTATTTCTGCAGCAACCCCAGCTGACAGTGCATTGCTCACAACCCAGCCAGCAGCTGCATTTCAGATTCACACTCCACATCTGACCTTTGAAGCAGAGTCCTGCTCTGGGAAGAAGGAGAATTATTCCCCTCTTACCTCCTCTCCATTCAGAATCTGGATTAGTGATATTTTTACATCTTCTTTTGTGCCCAGATTGCCCACCCTGGCTTGATCCAATGTCAGAAGACACAGTTTAATACATTATCTAATTTCTAAGTCATGCTTTAGCTGAAGATAAAGCTTGCATTTTATTTTGAATTGTGACACCGTTTTTCTTCCCAATACTGTATTCTCTAGAACAATTTCATCATCATAGATGTGAAATACTTCAGCCACTCTTTGGCAAGTTTGTTGGGTACCTTAAAGCAGTGGAGCAAAGGTTTTGTCTTGGCCCATCTTACAGCAATACAACCGAGATTTTTTGGGGCAAGGACCACCTTTGCTCTGAAGAAAAGAACCTTGAAATTCATCAAGTCCAGCCATGAATCCAACACTGCTAAATCCAGTAAAGAGCATCCCCATATACCATATCTGTATGGCTTTTCAGTCCCTCCAGGGCTGGTGACTCCACCACTCCTCTGGCATTTGACAATCCTTTGGGGAAGAAATTTTCCCTAATATCCAACCTAAACCTCCCCTGGTGCAACTTGAGGCCATTTCCTTGTCCTGTTTCTTGTAACCTGGGAGAAAGGCCAACCCTGACCTGGCTGCATCCTCCTGTCAAGGAGTTGTAGAGAGTGAGAAGGTCCTCCCAGAGCCTCCTTTTCTCCATACTGAGATCTCCCAATCTCCCTGAGCTGCTCCTCATCAGATTTGTGCTCCAGACCCTTCCCCATCCTTTTTGGACATGCTCATCTTCCCCACCTCCTTTGTGAGCCCCCTCATGTCCTCACTGGCACATACAGATGCTGCTCACAGCCCAATAAATGTCATAAAAAATTAATTTGTTGCATTAATTCAAAGATACCACTGCATATGCCGGGGTTTTTCCTGAGCTTTCCTTGATGCCCATTCCCTTTCAGAGCTCAGCCCTTGCCTTCCCATGTTAAAAATGAATGAGCAGCCACAACTTTCCTCCAGCAATGGCCACTTCTGGGGAGCAAAGGCAACATCACACCACACCCCAGGCTGGAGAAGATGTGGAGAAAGAAGCCAAGAGCAGCATGAAATTGGGGCCACTGGCTGACACAAGTCTTGTGAACTTCTCAGACTTGCTGCTGCCTGCAGCAGTTTTTCCAATCTAACACAGAGGCAAAATTAATTTTTAATACTCATAGCTCCCAGGGCCCAGCCCCAAAACAAAGAGACACATTGTGGTTTATTTAGCTTGGAATGTGCCTCATTAACAGCATCCCCTGGTGCTTTTTCATCAGCTCTCTAAGCTAGCTGAACCATCCAATGACTCTTCAGCTTTAATGTGCAATTTCCTGAAAATGCTGGGGTTTTTTGCTCAAAGTTAGCACAGAGGTGAGATGTGACTTCCAAACACACCAGGCTGCATCCCAAAGCACACAGATATGGTTAAGGATTCTGCTCTGCAAGAGATCACGGAATCCCAGCATGTTTGTGTTGCAAGGGACTTTTAAGACCTTCTCATTCCACCCTTTTCCGTGGCCACTTTCCACTATCCCAGGCTGCTCCAAGCCCTGTCCAGCCCAGCCTTGGACACTTCCAGGGGTACACGGACAGCCACAGCTTCTCTGGGCACTCTGTGCCAGGGCCTCACGTTAAAGAGTTTTTTATAAACATCCAATCTGAACCTACTCTCAGTTTGAAGCCATTCCCCCTGGTTCTGTCTCTAACACGCCTTTGCAAACAGCCTCTCCCTATCTTCCTTTATCTTAGGGTTGAAATTGAATGGTCTTAGAGGTCCCTTCCATCCAAACCATTCTGTGATTCCATCCATTTCAATGTATTTCCTGTGACACAATGCTGAAGCTTCACTCCCTTCAATACCTTGAATTCTTTGTCCTCACTTGTGCACTTGTTTGGTGATTACCTTGAAAGAATAGTTCTCCACCTCAGTCAGGTTGTTAATCACTTTTCCTTTAAAGATCACCTCCACGTAGTACAAACCCTCCTGGGGTGAAGACCTAGGTGGAAGAAAATGTGTAATATTATATTATTTTTTTTAATTGTGTTTGGGAAATGCCAGGTCCTTTTCAGAGCCTCCATTAACAGCAAGTCCACTGAGACTTCCTTGGAGCCAAGGACCTTTGCACTGTCAGTCCAAATTTCATACATATGAAGCCAAAGAAATATTAAAAGAAATATGGAAGCACAGCAAGAAATCACAGTTAAGAGCAGAAAGTAACAGGACTGCATCGAAACTCTACACAAATCATTGTTAATGCAAAACACAAACATTCTCATTAGGCATGCACATAAAATAATTGTTATTCATTAGTAATAAAATGACCCAGAGCTGCCTGGATCTGCAGGGTGTCTTGATCCTGGTCCATAAATTAATGCTGCATCCTTGATTCACACAGTTTCCCAGCAGAACACCCAGCAGAATTAACTCCCAGCCAAATCATAGCAGCAAAATATGGAAGAGTCCCATTAGGTCCCACTTCAGACACCCCAGTCTTCCAGTTCAACAACTTCTGTTAAAGTTATGATAGGATAGAAAACAGGCAGCTTAAACTGCCCAGCTGGTGCTTGGAACCATATTTATTTCCTGTCCTGTTCATAATTTCTCTCTATCACCTTGGACAGGTCAAGGACACCAAAAGCTGGTAAAGTCTCCTCCAAGATTTTCCTGGGAAATCTGAGATTTTCTTCACATCTGAGAGCTAGATATCTACACACCTTTGAAGGTCTGAGTCTGGGCTGCCCAAGGAACCCCACTGTGACCCTCGTGCCTCAAGGTAGCCTTGTGCTTGATGAGGTTGAAACAAGAATAAATCAACCCAGGTTAGGAGCCCCTCAGTGAGGCCACAGTAGCAGCTGTAGGAATTCCTTCAACTCCCAAATTTCCTGTGCAGACACTGAAGGAAAATGAGGATCCTGTTTGACAAAGGGCAATCTCACAGTGTAACTGTGGATCATAATCATACCTTGTTCTGCACCTTATGGTGGGCAACTCCAAATACAGAGGAGAGACATCACATGGCAGCCTGGGCAGGTCTGAATTCACCAGGAACACCTCCAGCTGGGATGCACTGGCTGGAGAGACAGATTCTACCTGGTGGGATGTTGAGCCTAAGCAAGAAAGTCAATCAGAAGAGCTCTGTGAGGGCAGGATCTCTCCCAGTCACACAACAAGCACTTATGGAGGTACACCCCAGCTTCTCCAGGAATAATGCTTAGAGCCCTTGATCAGGCTTTTTAAAACCATATTTGTGCCATTTCATGTTGGTTTCATGGTGGTTTAATCCCAGCTGTCAACTCAGCCCCACACAGCCACTCCTTCACTTTTTCCCCAGGGAGATGAGGGAGAGAATTGGAAGGGTAAAAACCTCATCCCCAAGTGCTCTTCCACACATTTTTAAATCCCCCTGGTGACTCAACCACTGTTCTGGGTAGCCTGTGCCAGCTAACAACCTTGCAGCTGGTTCAGAAACCAACTCTCTTCCCAATGAACAAATATCTATCACTGTGGAAAATCAGACCTAGCTTTGTACAGTTGGTTTGGGGCCAAAATGGACATGACATGCAATATTCTGGGATTTTTACTCAGATTTCATGTTTATCATAAGAGTTTTAAAATGCCCCAGCATCACAGGGCATATGAAGGAAACAGATTTTTAGCTTTTCTTCAATAAAAGGGCAGGAGCAAGGAAGAAATTTCTAGCCCTACTTCTGCAAAATAAACATTTTTACTTCTGTGGCTTAGAAATAAACCTTCAGCAATAGCTTATAAAGTGATCATTTCAAGCTGATTTCATGCTATGAGCATCACAGCCTATGACTCTTTTGGGTAGGGTTTGTCACTCCAACCACAAACCTCAGAAGGGAGCTGATTATCTGTTATTTTTACATACCTGGAAGTGTTCAAGGCCAGGTTGGATGGGGCTTGGAGCAACCTGGGGTAGTGGAAGCTGTCCCTGCCCACAGCAGAGAGGTGCAAGATGATTTTAAAAATCCATTCCAATCCAACTTTTCTCTGATTCTATTCCACCACACACTTCATAAGAATTTAAAGCTCACCATCCAGAGTGATGGTAATCCATGTTCCTCCAGCAATGCTGCCCTCGTGGGGCTTGACAAGCGATCCTGAGGCTGCCCCTGCAAAAACAAACCAGCTCTATCAGGCTGAAGGGAAAGGCAAATATCTGAAACATCTTATTTACCATGAGACACAGTGGTCTGACAGCTGCATTCCTATGATCTTACCCTTTATTCAATTTCTCCTTCTCAGGCACCCTAATTAATCATGTTAATCCCAATCTTTTCCCCCACCTCTCTCCCCCATTTACAGCTCCCCTCAGGGAGGTGCTGATGCCTTCAGGGCTTGGTGAACCAAGCTATAGTGTGAGCTTCCCGTCCTCCTCAAGAGTTAAAGATGATAAACCTCATGTTTAGTCCTTCATCTCTCAAAGAAACGTGTTTGCTGACTTCCAAGCACGCTACCAAAATTAAGGCTGCCTACAAAATATATCCTTTTCTGGCTCCAAGACATCCTGTCCAGGAATTTCCTTCTGAAGTGCTTAGGAAAGACAAACAGGCCTGGAAAAGAGCTCCTGCTTCATGGTGTTAAGTCACCTATAACCTGCTATGCCATGCCTTTCATAAAGGTATCAAATTCCTTAGGTAATTTAGGATTTATTTTGGATTCATTCTGTGAAGCTGAGAGATGAACCAGTATTTGGCTTCCTATTATGTAGCCACTGACCAGAATTTTCCAGAAGTCATTTGATGGTGATATCCACTTTCGTGATTAATATCTTAGGAGATTTCCAACTTCTTAGCTGTATTTGGATTCAGTCTGACCAAACATCAGTATTGATCACCAAAGCCATATACTGGACACTTTTGCATTGTGAACCCTTAACATCAACACGCAAAGAGTGATATTTATCATCAAGTGAACAAAAAACAATAGGTATGATATGAACTCAGGTAGAACATAGAGAATGAAAAATTACTCCAGAAGTCTCCTCTATGGTTGTGGAAATAATGCCATGGAACACCAATAATAAGGGTGGACAATGTCCAATGTGCCACAGTCAATATCCCATTGTTTTCAGCAACTTTTAGAGGTTCTTCTCCTTGTCTCACAGGCATTCCCTATCCAATCCCCATTGGATTTTACAGTTGTGGTTGGAGACAACACCTCTCCATCACTCACCTGCCAAGAATATCAGCCCAGCACTCAGCAGGAATGTTCTCCAAAGGTTCATCTTGAACACTGGATGAGGAATTCACAAGAATCTGGCTCCAGGACCTTCCCTGTAACTTAAAAAAAATATCTGTATTCTTTCTTCTCACTGCATATCTGTGGGAGCAATAGCTGTGAAGTCTTCTAATAATTTAAGAACATAAATGTTTGAGTACTTGCAAACCAGCTGTCTTGTACTTGTTGTCATAGCCAGAGATATCACACATTTCCCTTATAAAGTCCATGTCAGGAGCTATTCTAACATTTAAAGACAGACCACCAACTTCTCCTGCCATCAGTCTTGGTATGGAAAAAGCATGGGTGAATTAATTTAGCCATAGTTTTAAATCACAAAATGCTTTTTGTTGGAAGAGACCTTAATGATCACACAGTTCCAACCTCCTGCCCTGGGCACAGGCACCTTCCATCAGACCAGGTTCCTCCAAGACCCAACCTGCTTTCTACTGGTTATGGTACCACAATTGGTACCACCAGACCCACTGCAACAAATTTCTATTTCTTGCACATTTTAACACACTACAAAGTGCACGGGGCAGAGTCCAGCACCGTGGTGCAAATGAATGCTGCATTTCAAAGCAGGCACAGAAAATATAATTTGGATTTAATTTTATTATTCTTTTCAGGACTTTTTCTGGCTTTGCTTACCTTATTCAGTCTGTTCCTCCTCCATTCCTCTGATGAGTGAAGGGCAGGGGCTCCCATACCAGCACAAGAGCTCCATCCCTTTGGCACCAGCTCTGCCACAGGTTTCAGGCTGGGGTTGTGTCAGTCACTCTGCCCAGTGCTGAAACCCACCAGACAAGCTTCCCAAAAGGCTCAAATCCTGTCACAGACAGAGGGTGCTTAAATATTAACCTAAGCTACTTGCTGTATTAACTGTTTTGTTCCAAGACTTTAATGACCATAACAAAAATAACCTGGGATTGTTCTTCCATTGATATATGGTTAGGTCCTCCAAGAGGAGGACAATGAATCCATTTCATTCGCTTTTTTTCTCTCCTACAACATGACAGAAAAACGGTTTCTTGAAATGCTGACATTCAACCTTTGACTGACTTTTACAGCAACTGAACTTCAAGGTTCCCTTACATATTATTAATTCAATTTTTCCATGGTATTCCCAACAGCATCTGCTGGGAATTCTGCCCAAAGGGTGTTTAGATCCCTTAGCACTTCTCAGGTAGCTTTAACCCTACAGGTTTTTTCCCTGTGGAAAAGAGGGCAGTGGACTTTCACAGTGTTATCATTCATGTCCTGGAGAGCCTTGGCTGCTGGGAAGACACAATCCAGCCTCCCTCAGACACTGAACAGCATCTCTACTCCCACCCCTGCCCTCCTCTGTTTGAAGCCCAGATGGATTTTGATGGAGCCCCTCAATGGGTTGTCAAGCCCCTGCCCTGGTTTGGAAACATTCATGGAAGTTTCCACTGAAATTTGCAGGAAGTTCCCAGACCCCAGAGCATAACTGAGGTTTAATGAGTTACCACACACCAAACAACAGCAGCATGTGCCCATGCTCTCACCTCAGCCCCAAAGGGAGCTGGAACAGGCTTGCTCAGGTTCCTCCTCTGCCTCAATTCAGAGGCTCAGTGGCACAAAGTCACGGGCAATCAGCCCTCAGGGCAGCTCTGGAGCTCTGCCCAGCAGTGGAACCAGTTGTGCTTGGTTTATTCTTGGGCCAAGCCCCAGTGTCTCAGCCACATACAGCCAATGATTACAGAAACCCCGTGTGATTTAACCCCATCAGTGAGCTACACCCAGTTTACTTATTAGCAGAATTACACTGGAAATGTGGTCAGAAGGAAGAGCAAACTCGAGGGAATTCTCAAATAAAAATGTTTTGCTAAAGAAGAGATTGTTCGAGGATGACAACTTGGACACAACAGGCAGAAACAGATGCTGGTAGCAGGGTCCACTCACAGCCCCAAAAAATGGGATGGACCAGGTGCAAGGTCCCTTCAGGGAACCCCCTCAGAAACAAGAGGAGACAGGGCAGGGTGCTCAGCTACAACACAAGCCCATGACCCAGCTAAAAGGCAGGACCAGAGAGGGGATTAGAGCAGTATTTCTACAACACAGCTCAGGGAGGGAGCAGAGGGCCACAGATGAGGTTAAATCAGGCTCCTAACCACGGCCAGGCTGGTGAGAGTAGTCCCTGGTGAGGCTGATCAGGGCTTATTGCTGCCCTTAGTGCTGCTCCCAACACACTCTATCACTCAAACCCTCCAGATCAGAGTCAGAAAAAGCTATCAGTATCAGCATCCACAGCACTTTGTGCTCCAATCCTAAGGAAACGTTTTATCCTGGAAAAACTGGATCAACTAAAGGTCTGGGTTTGTAGATCAGGAGGATTTGTCTGGGATGAGGAGTGTATTCTTTGCAGAAAGTCACAGATTAAGTAAAAGGATGCATAGGGAGACTTCCCCATGAAGGATCTAAAACATGGAAATAAAGAGGGAAAGGGCAAGTCAGGAGGAGGCCACCAAGATGACTGGAGGGATGGAGCAACTCTTCTGCAAGAAAAGGCTGAGATGATTGGGACTGTTCAGCTTTGAAAAGAGATGGTTTTGGGGTGACCTAATTACACCCATCCAGTACCTCCAGGGAGCCCACATGAAAGAAGGAGAGAAACAATTTACAAGGGGCTGGAGGGAAAAGACAAGGAGAAATGGCTTCAAACTGCCAGAGGGAAGGGTTAGATTGGATATTAGAAAGAAATTTTTCCCTGTGAGGGTGATGAGGCCCTGGCACAGGTTGCCCAGAGTAGCTGTGGCTGCCCCATCCCTGGCAGTGTTCCAGGCCAGGCTGGACAGGGCATAGAGAAACCTGGGATAGTTGAAGATGCCCCTGCCCGTGGCAGGGGGTGGAACTGGAGGAGCTTTAATGTCCCTTCCATCCCAAACTGTTCTATGATTCCACAATTCTGTGAAAAACATTGTCCTTAATAACCAGAAATCCAGGCTTAAAATTCAGATCAGGAGAGGAATGGCCAAGTCACAGAGGAGCCTTGCTACAGGACATGTAAATTCTCAGTCACCACAGGCTGATGCCTCTTTTTAGGGATATTACCCACTAAAGAGGAAATCAGCACATTTTGATGAACAAGTGCATGTTTGTACACACATGCAAGCCACTTTTTCCTGCATAAGGATAAAAACTCTGCTCAAAAACTTCACCTCTAGTTCTGTTTGTTTGGAGTTACTCATTTAGGAGTTTAGATTTTGAGTAAATAAATGGGAATAGCCTTATGGACAGACTCAGCCTGTAGAAATACTGCTGCAGAGCCAAGCAGGAGGGTTGAGCTGTGGCTTTTTGTCACTAGATGGAAGCATGGAGCCATCAAAGACCTGTGTGACACTTGAAACACAACCCACAGGTGTGCCACTGCTCTGCCTGACACAGGTCCAGGAGTGTTTTGTGTTAATTCCCTGTGCTCGAGGGAAACCCCAAGTCCAAGCAGGCAGCACAGGAAAGGAGATGTGGGGTCTGTTCCCATCTCTTGCACTCACGAGAGCATGACTTGGGCTAAACAGCTTCTCTGTCAAGGCATTTGTGTGTGGGACAGGGATGACACTGCCCATGAGGCCTTTGTCAGAGGCAGCAGCACGGAAAGGCCCCATTTCCCCAGGACTTGGAGCATTTCTGGGATGGAAGAGCCTTGCAGGAGCCAAAGGAGGGGTCCCCTCTTCTCCCCCCCTCCGTCTCACAGCGGCCACCTGGCAGTTGTTGGGCACCACATGGCACCTCCCAGCACAACAGCTGGGGGGAGGATAACGTGGGATGAGGAGAGGTTTAACAATTTCATCTGCAACCACTGCAAACCCTTCCTCCCTCCCAGTCCTGCTGATGTATCCACCACCCCACGTCCAGGACAGCAGCCTTCCCTGCCTCCCGCTTGCCAAAGCCAGGCCTCAGAGTGAGGAAATGACATGGGAATGCTGCCTGTGCTCACAATTCCTGCACCTAGCCCTGTAAAGAGAGCAAAATGCACCCCAGGGGAAAGCCAGACTGCTGGAGCTCATTCTTGGAGCGTGAAATGGTAGAATCATAAAATCACAGAAAGTTTTGGGTTGGAAGGGAGCAAAAAGCTCATCTATTGCAGCCCTCTGTCCTGGGCAGGGGTGTCACTCCCAGATCAGGTTTCTAGGGGACTGATGGCACTCAGTGGCCAGCAGCATTGTGTTTCTCTTGGATTTATCTTTGAATAAGCATCTTCCCCTCCAATGCAGGCTGTGCTGTGCTGGACACACAGTAAAGAAAAGCAGCTTGAAACAGCTTGAACTTGACACAGGACTGTGATCCCTGCTTTCCAGACACAGGGAGAGATCTCTGCTCTCCAGCTTGGCATTGTCATAGGATCATGGAACAGCTCAGGTTGAAGGAACCTTAAAGCTCATCTCATTCCACCCCTTGCCATGGGCATGGACACTTTCCACTATCCCAGGCTGCTCCAAACTCTGCCGAAACTTCCAGGGATCCAGGGGCAGCCACAGCTCCTCTGGGCAAACTGTTCCAGGCCCTCACCAGGGAAGAATTCCCTCCTAATATCTAATTTAAATCTACCATCTTTCAGTGTGAAATCATTACCCCTCCCCTGGAAGGCTGGGTTACCAGTAGCCTGGAAGACTTCCACTGGCCTTGCTCTGTGCCGAGTTCTTACAGCTGCTCTTTCTTTCTATTAATACTTCACTTTTCCTATATTGAGACCAACTTCCTAGCAACCAAGGTCACGGAGAAGGTGTTAAGAGGCTGGACTGATTAATGATAAATCCTGGGGTTTGATGTCTTTTTTTCCTGAGAGGCTTGTTAGACACCAGCAGGCAGGGTGCTGAGCTGGGATTTCCAAGGGAACCTAGAGGATTTGGAAAACCTTCTCTGATCAAATTTCCCTTTGAATCCCAGTCTTCCTCCTGCTGGCCCTCAGAATCCAGCTGGGTGAGGATATTGTCTGTGAGAAGGTGAGTTGAGGCAGGGCAGTGGTGCCAAGCAAGGATCTGAGAATCCTAGAATCATAGAATTATTTGGGTTGAAAGGGATCCTAAAGATCACCTAGATCCAGCCTCCTACTATGGGCAGGGACACCTTCCACTATCCCAGGTTGCTCCAAGCCCTATCCAGCCTGACCCTCAACACTTCCAAGGATGTGGAATTGACAATGTCTCCTGGTAGGAACAGGATTCAGGCTTCTTTTCCATTTTTTTACTGTTCTTCTACAAAGCATTTTCTTCCTTGGAAATCTTTACCTTTTTATTTTTTTTTTTTTTTAGATTTTAAAACCTTTTATTCCCACTATTTCTACTTACATTTGCAGTTTGTAAACGAACAGCCTGACTTACCTGGCCCTATTTTCTACTTGATTTTTAAGAGATTCAGCTCTTTTGTTTGAGATGAAAAATGCTTCCAGGAGCCTTCCACATCTTTACAGGGTCACTCTTCAGCAGGACAAAAACTCTGTTGAACTTGTTCCCATAGCTACTCTTGCTCCATTTTAAACAGGCACCGGACTTTTTTAAATACTAAATTTACTGCCAGTGCAGCTGCTTCAATGACAGGTTTGAGGCTTCTTTGGTTTCAAGGTTGGGTGTGTTTGTGCTCCCATGGGTCACAAAGGGGATGTGGGGTCCCCCCTGGCCCTGGCAGATGCTGGAGCCTGAGGATGCACAAGGCAACTGGGCAAGGAGAAAGGAGCACCCTGCAGGGGATTTGTCTGCTTCAGCTTTGGTCTTCATCCAGCCACGTGGAGGATGCTCCCCTGCTCCCGTGGGGTCTGCAGAGCACAGGTGGTTGCCAGGGAAAGACAAGGTCAAGGCTGGCTCCCAGACCCACCACAGAATCCTCAGGGTTGGAAAAGACATCCAAGACCAAGTCCAACCTTTGATCAAATATTCCCATGCCCACTCAGCCATGTGACAAAGTGCCAAATCTACTCATTTTTTGAACAGCCCCAAAGGAAATCTGCACAGATTGGATCCTGGAGGGGAAGGATAAAATCAAGAGGTGTCATTTGGACAGAGGAAATCTCTCAGGGAAGTCTCTGCTGCAGAGTGAACCTCGGCATTTGCTTAAACAAACAGCTGGTGGAGGATTGGGTTTCGGAATCAAACTGCAACCCAGCACCTACTGAGCTTCATCCATCATTAGCCTTTCATTAGGAAACTTGTTCTTGGCCTGCTCCCCAGTTCTCAGAGAAGTGATTCAGGCAAATGCCAGCCCTGCTGTGTCCTGCAGCCTCTCTCCTTCCACCTCTGTAGCAAATGCCCACTTCCTTCTCATTTGAAAAGGGAATTCCTTCCCTTCAATGAGTTTTCAGTGTAAATGCTGCCACTGCACAGTCCCTTCCATCCATCCCTGCTCCCCATGTCTAAGCAGGAGGAACAGGTGGGACAGCTGACCCTGGTGAATGAAAGGAGAGCACAGTTTGGCTCCCCTCGCCCCTTTCTCACAGCCTGTCCCCACTGTCAGTGATCCCCCAGCCCCCGGGGACGGGGGATTTTTGTGTATTAGTCACATGAAAGGAAAGACCCTGCAGCAGGCTGCTCCCGGGCTTTGCTTCACCTCCAGCACAGGGGATGGCTTGCCACTCTATTCCTCAGGGCTGGACTCAAATGACACTTTTTTCTTTTCTAGTTTTTTGGGTTTTTTTCCTACCAATTGGCTTCTATGTAAGACAGGATAAAGCCCTGATATAGATAGATATATATATATACAAAAAAGGAAAGAAAAAAGTGAAAAACAACTTACAATGATCCCAGCTGTGTAGGGAGATGTGTAAAGCCAGACACTGGATATGAGATTTTTTTTTTCTCATTGTTGAATCCCTGGGATGGGATTTGGTCTCATTGGCCTGGTGTGGAACTCCACAGCCTGTCATCACACAGAGGGTTCAAGCAGAGCATGGATGGCCTCCCTCCAAACCCTGTTAGTCTGGTGTCACACACAGCAGACTCCCAGGGGGATGGACCCTGCTGAGGTGGACTCACATTTAGGTGCTGCTCAGTCAGTCGTAGTTTTACTCTCAGGAGTAAAAACCACAAACTCATGGAAGTCACACGGATGAACACCAAACCTGACACTCCAGGAGAAATCAACCAGAGAATCACAGAATGGTTTGGGTTGGAAGGGACCTTAAAGATCCCCTACTTCCAAACTCCTCATCACGGGCAGAGCAAGTTTGAGATAAATGTGGTGACTTTGTATCACTTTTCTCCTCACTGTAAGTGTCAGTGATGTTTCAGGGTTACTGGGAGCCCCTGATAGGTTGATTATTATTAGTGCTGTGAGTCTTATTTTGTTTTCTCACTCAAAACAACTTCTTTCACACTCCCTTCTCTTTTGCTGCTTACCTTTGTTACCTGAATCCAGCAAAAAAGCCACTTCCCACTCAGTCCTAAGAAACCACTAGAGTTGAACCACAGCAAGATTTTTTTCACTCCAGCTTTTCAGTACTGCCAGTGCTCTGAATAACTGGTTATTCCCACAGCTGTAATTGAGATATCCTTGTGCCTGCTGCTGCACAGACCCATTGACCCAGCAATGAAGAGAAAAACAAAAGTAGAGAGAAAAAGAGCCCTTAGCTGGGATGAGGAAGGAAGCATTGATCAGAGCCTGCTCAATACATTTTGTGTCTAAATTAATGCTTTGATTCAGAATGGGTTTCCATGCATTAAAAAGAAAATTGAATGAATATTCAACACCCAAACCCAAGGCCTGTTCAGTCCAGCCAGATGCATTTCACAGTCATTTCCAGCGCCGTGTGTGCAAGGGGGAGGGCCTTTAAAAATAAAAGTGCCAGTGTTCCAAATGTCAGCCCTGCACCCACCTGTTGCTCTTTGAGCCCAAACGTGGCCACCTCTGACCCCGCTGTGGGTCTGAGGCTCTCGGGAGGCTGCACCTCCCACCCTCCAGCCCCCCATTCCCCACGGCAGCTGTGTAAACCTCCAGGGCAGCAGCTGGGCACAGGAGATGGTGCCTGCAGCTCCTGGGTGGAGGGACAGCAAAGGGCATCTGCAAATCACTGACCTGGTGCTGGGGACTGAGTTTATTTAAGTCCCACAAAGTTTGGCACTGCCCCCATTTGAGCCCCCCGGGCCCATAAATCCACCTCAATTAGAGCTCAAGGGTTCTCACCCCAAGGTGTTAATTTGGGAATTGCCTGCCCTAAGGGGCTGCAGGATGAGATTTTGGGTTCAGGGTCTGCTCAGCTCTGCCGTGACCCCAAGGGCCTCCCAAGGAACTCTGGCCACTTGTTTTTTGTAGCTGCAAGGATGGGGAGGGAGGAGAGGAAAACGATGAAGAAACTCTTCTCATCAGTGCTAGGTGAAGCCTTGAAGTTACCTGGAAACTGCAGGAAGGATTTTTCCATCCTCTGGCAGCCAGGGACAATAAGTTTCACATCCTGACTTCAGAAAGAGAAATCTGCACTGAGTGATGCATCCAGTGTGAGGATATCTTTAGGTTGTTTTCCAAAATCCTGGCATGGAAGTGGACCTAAAGGAGATCTTCCTTAAGCTGCTTAATTGTGAAAACACCAACGGGATGAAATTTAAATACTACCCTAAGGCATCTTTTTTTTTTTTTTTTTTTTAATCTTGTCTAAATACATGTCAAACTCAACAATACCAATTCAAGATCTTTTCTCCTGTCTTGAAGGCAGATGGAACTGTCAAAGAATCATAGAATAGTTGAAGCTGGAAGTGACCCTAAAGTTCATCTACTTCCAATCCCCCTGCCATGGAAATACACCCCTGTACAGAGGAGAAGGCAGGAATCCACTGTCCCTATTCTAACACCAATAGATAAGGATAGTCACAAGCTGTCCATCAGTGGGACAGTGGCTTTCTGGTTTGGGCTATAGCCACAATAAAACAAATGCATCAGGGCAGCCTCCTTGGTCCTCCTAATCCTCACGAGTAAAAAGGGCAGAGAACCAAAGCCCAGTACCTTCCCAGGATCTTATCTGACCCACCTTAATGACTGGATGGCCTCAGAAAAATATCTCCCCTCTTCATAATTTTCAGAAAGTGGAACTCTATAACTGAGACTGGATGTCCTAAAAAAATGGAACTACCTGGAACAGGTTCACTTGCCAGCTCTGTTCTATGCTTTCAGGGGGCTCTGGGAAATTCACATCTTATCTATCACTAATGATAACAGCAGGAGTGATGTGAGATCAACCACATGGTGGATCCTCTGACAATGAATTTGCAAAGGTAATAAATAAATAAATTCAATGTATAAATAGACTCAGCAGCATCCATTTCAGACAATGCAAAGGTTCAGGAGATTTTCTTACAAGATTTGTTGAATATTAGGTTCAAACCAGCTTAATTCTCAAACTTTTCCTTGAGATCATTGTGTCCTCCCGGTCTTGTTGTCCCCCAGTTATGATTCAAGGGACTGTTGGAATGAAACTCCAAAGGACTGGACTGATGATAGCTGTGGCTCTCTCTGGATCACTCCAAAGCTGAAGAGGTTGACAGCCTGACCATCCCATCACCTGTTCCAGAACACACACCCAAAGTCCTGCACAGGCTCCAAGACTGGGTGTCTCCCCAGGAAAGAGCAAAGAATTTCCACATCCAGGACAGAAATATTCCAGGTTCAAGCAACCTTTTCATTCCAGAATCTACACCAACTTTCCAGCTCCCTTCCCCATCACCAGCTCTCCCAGGCCATGGGCAGGCACCACAACCCCCTCCCAGCCCCGTCCAAACCCCCTCCAGCTCAATCAGCTGTCACAGGCCCCACATTCCTGCAGGACTCCCAGAACTGGCAGCTCTGGACATCTGCTCTTTTCCACCCCCACAAATATGCAAGCAGGTGTGAGGCACCACCACTTGCCTTGTTCCTGGCCACTTTCACCCAGGCACTGGAAATGAAGGCACAGATGATCTGTTCCCCTCCATCCTCTTCGTGTCCCTCTGGGGAATGCATAGGAACACAAATCAATCTCCTTACTGGAGCTGAACAATCTGGAAAAGTTGAAACCTCAGTGTCTGAATAGAATTCCTCTCTACCTCACTCTAACAGGGGCTTTATACCAATGGTGATAAAAATGAACTGATTCCACCCCTGCCATGGGCAAGGACAACTTCCACTATCCCAGGCTGCTCCAAGCCCCTTCCAGCCTGGCCTTGGACATTTCCAGGGATCCAGAGGCACCCACAGCTTCTCTGGGCAATGAAATACCCAGAGAATATAGAAATAGAGAGAGTACAGAAATCCCTCTCTATAGTGAGTTTATAGTTCTCCAACATATCCATAATTTTATAGGTGACAATCAGCATGGAGCTCTCTACAGGGCTGGCTTTATCTACACCCCAATGAAATTGAAAGTAATGAATAAAAAGAAACTAAAAATGAAGCAAACATATTTTGTGCAGTTTATGCTGCTTATGCCCTACAGGTTATTAACTGGGATTAAAAGAAAATAATAATTCAACAAATTCAACATTTTTTGTTGTTATTTTTCAGACAAGAAGAATTTAAAATAAAATAAAATAAATAAATAAAACAATAAAAAAGAAAACAAAACAAAATAAAGCAAAATAAAACAAAATAAAACAAAATAAAACAAAATAAACCAAAATAAAACAAAACAAAATAATAAAATAAAACAGAACAAAACAAAATAATAAAATAAAATAAAATAAAATAAAATAAAATAAAATAAAATAAAATAAAATAAAATAAAATAAAATAAAA
>JAWWMU010000153.1:108989134-109000348 GCA_035048155.1 Cinnycerthia olivascens
TAACAGGTACTTTCTAAAATATTCGTTATGTTTCACTACTTAACAACAGTTTCTATGAAAAACACTTACTAGGCCTAAGCCTAGTACAGACCTTAGCTCAACTACTATTACTTCAGTTCTCTTGTACTTTATTTATGTCAACAACACCTACAGGCTGCTTGGGTGTTCTACATGCTCCTGCAGAAGCATTTAATAGGTTAACTAATAACCTGGATTCATAGGACCAAAGGACTGTTTTCTTTCCTACAGCAAGTACTCTCTTAAATCCCGGCACCGTGAGCCAAGAGATTTTCCTTCACTGATTTCCTCCCTTGCTGTTGGAAAAGTGCAGAATAATCCCAAACCAAAACATCCTGACAAGAGGGGCCTCATCAGGGCCCTTATTCTTCTACAGTCAATAACGATCACAATGAGAGACCAAAGAGAGGAGAGCTCCTCTTTCACCCATGCACAGCTCTTATCATTTTTTGGTTCAACAGGTAAAGATTCTTCCCCCTTGTTTTCAAGGGTTTCACTGCAAATTTCTGCTAATTTGATGCTCTTGAATGATATTATCATTGGAGGGAGGGGGGTGGAATTTCTGCAAAACCCTCTCCAGCATAAAAGTTTCCAGTCCAGCACTGGTCCCCATCTCAGTTTCATGTCAGTTTGCAAAATCTGAACAGCAGTGTCTTGGCAACCTGTGAGTAAAACTCACCAGAAAGGGAAGTTTGAGACTGGATTTTTGCAGATAATCAGGCTCATCATTGCCACTTATCAAAGCAATCTGAATAGAAAACAGATGCTTGTAAAAGGTGCTGCAAATTCAGCTGTAACGAAGCCAAGAACACAAGTTTCAGAAGTCTGAAATAAAAAGTCACCCTGAAAAATTATAGGGTCAAGTTGAAGAGGAGATAAACCATCTCCATTCATTTACCAGAACTGGGAACCTCAACCATGATACAAATATATTGTGCTTACTAAGAATGCAGATAAAACAGAAACATGATGGTTTGTACTGGTTTTACTCACTCATAAAAAAAGAAAGCTGCGCCCATAAAACAATATTTTGTCAGTCAGAGTCCAAAGGGCATCAAACATTTTTTTAAAATTTTGTTGAAGTTATAGAAAAAGGTAGAAAAGTTGAGCCACTTCTCTGAAGGAAGAATAAATAGTTACACCAAAAGCAGGAAGGGATTTTTCTGAAGAGCTGAGGACCTGAACCTGCTGCTCTATCTAGCCCTAGAAGTATGGGGAATAATTAAAAAATATGAAATATGTTTTTAATCCTAGAATATCCTGTGTTGGAATGAACCCGCAAAGAACACTGAAATCCAGCTCCTGGAACTCCTCTTTGTGGGCAGCAAAGGCAGAAAAGTGTAGTTTGTGTCTGGTGCTGAGCCTGGCTGGCATCTTCTCAGTTTCAGCACCAGCACCCGTCCCATCCCCACCAACAGCTCTGACTCTGCTGAGTAGTACCAGACAATCACAGACATTTTAAGCAGGTTTGGGATATTTTTGCCACTGCCTTGCAACAGTGCTGTAGAAAATGCAGAATCAGCCCACTCATTCTACTTGAGCACGAGATTAAAAATAATATCAAAGATGGAACATGGAGAAGGAGATGGAGACAAAAGGAGATTGTGTTATTATGGAATGGTTTGCATTGGAAGGGACCCTAAACCTCATCCAGTTCCAACCCATGCCATGGGCAGGGACACTTTCCACTATCCCAGGTTGCTCCAGGCCCCATCCAGGGATGGAACAGCCACAGCTTCTCTCTGCCACTGCCTCACCACCCTCACAGAGAAGGTCTAGGAAAGTCTCATTTTGGAGGTGGTGGTGACACAGGAGCAGGTCTCTGGTCTGGTCTCTCAGGCCATCTCCAGAACCTGCAGCTGATACAGAAACTCATCCTATCATCTATACCCATCATATCAGCACCAACCCACAGACCCCCACAGGACGGACCAGAAAATTGCTCTTCCAGAGAATATCTGGACTGACCAGAAAATTTCTCATCACCTTAAAATTTTGCCTGTAATGTCAGACTCTCAATAATCCATGTTGGCTTTCTAGCCATTAACCCTCTGTCTTACCAAACACAGAATTCTTGGGTTTTTTCAACCTTTTAATTTGCAACCTTTGCACTCTTTACATATTTAATTTTGTAACACTTTCCAAAGCAATGATTTTTGTGGAATAGGTTGCCGTGGCCTGCAGTCTTTTTGAACACTCCCAGGAGCACCTGCCTGTGGTCAGGGGTCCAAAGAGGCCTGAGACACTTTCTGGTCAACACATTCACAGGTCACAGCACAGGTCTGGGAGGAAGCATCTACCTGTGCTGGCATCACTGCTGTGCCACCAGCACATGGTAAGGCAGGGGGCTCAGCACTGTGCTCCATCCAACATCCCACAGGAGCAGCAACACCAGGATCAACCACCAGAACACACAGCCAAGGGGAGCAGTGAACAAAAAACAAAGGCAGTAGGTTAGGGAGAGGAAATCAGAAGAGAAAAGGAATAGGAAAGGCCACGAGGCTCAGATACCAACCTGGTAGTGACCGGAGGCTGCTTAGTCCAGCAGTTACATGGAGGCACAGTGGCACTGCTGCTACACCTCCAGCTGTGTCTTCTCCTGCTAAAATATCCCAGTCCCTGGAAGCTGCTCCAAGCCCCATTTCAGATCCAGAGATGCCCAACTGGGCACCCAGGGTCTGGACCCACTGCTGCAAAGAGAACAAACCAAGCAAAGTCTTTAGCAAAGGCTGTGAATTGCACTCGCTCTCAGTGCTGATATGACTGTGCTGTTTATAAGAAGCATAAATTTGTTTGCTGTGTTCTCTGATTCATAGAATCACAGGGTGGTTTAAGTTGGAAGGGACCTTAAAGATCATCTAGTTCCAACCCCCAAATTAATAGATTGCTGGCAGCAAAAACCAGCACCCAAAAAATAACCAGGCTTGTATTTACAAGCTGCTGCACTCTAAGAACGATGCCATTAGGAGGAAACAATCCCCACGTACAAGCAATGCCTCCCTGAGTGGTGTGTGGTTTCCAGTTGAGAGCTCTGCCTGCAAAATCTCATGACCCTTAATTAGCCGCCTGTGTAGTTTCCCTAATTAACTACTTCATTATCCATCCTGTCAGGACCACTCTTAGGGTAAGCTGGTGGGTGTTTAGGAGCATCAGCACAGGATGATGCCATGAACCCAGTGTCAAAGTAATTATGACTGAGAGGAGAGACTCAGGGTAGTGCTCTCCCTGAAAAAGCAGAGAGGGCAGCCCCACAAGGCAGGGTTGTGGAGAGAAGTAGGTCAGCAGTAAGAAGTGGTTGCGATTTCCTGGTCAGCGGTTTCTGCAAGAGGAGGGCAGGAGCCGCCTCCCTGGGCTGGCTCCGCGCCACATGAAGAGCTCGGCGGTCATAACGAAACAGCTGCTGCCACAAACGGGTGCAGATGCTCGGAACTGGATGAGAAGGGAGCCCATGGATTGTTGAGGTGGCTCTCAGTGACCCGCGGGGCACAGAACACACCCGACTCAACAAGGAGCAGCGGAGGAGGCATCACAGAATCACAGAATCATGGAATGGTCTGGGTTGGAAGGGAACTCAAAGATCATCTCATCCCACACCCTGCCATGGGCAGGGACGCATTCCACTATCTCAGCTGGCCCAAAGCCCCGTCCAACCCAGCCTTGAGTCATTTAGGCCTGGCCCACCCTGGAGAGGAAACCCAGGGTCTACGTGCACCAGGTGGATCTGATTTAAAGTGGTTTCTGTGCAGTCAAAATGAAATATGAGAATGTTTGCATAGGTTTGTCCTGATTTAAATGAAAAAAGAAATGCATACTTAAAACCTCCTGCAGCAGAAACAAACTCTGAGGGCCTAGTTCAGCTCTGGATGGAAGAAGAGCAATGTCAAAAAAAGCAGCATTGTAGTAATTTGATAAAAGAGTAGATAGGTTATAGGATCATGGAATATCCTGAGGGATACACAAGGATCATCCAGCCCAACTCCTGAGCAGTGAGCTGTGCTAGGCTATGCTCCCTGTGTAGCTCAGGGAGGGAAAGGGCAATTCCTTGTTTCCTGAGGCAGGACACTTCAGCTCAGCAGGAAACCACACCCTGCAGGGGCAATGCCTGGTTCCTTGATGTGAGGGATCCTCATGTACCACTTTAATCCCAGCACCTGTGAATTACCTGGCTGAGGTTTCATCTCCCTGCATTCCTGCTCAGCCAGCCATTCAGCTGGGGCAGGAGAAAGTTGTTTACAGGGATGAAAGCTTGCCTGGAAGAGGATGAGACAGACCTTTCCCAGTTCTGATGGACCATCCCAAAATCTGGCTGCAGCCCTGGAATGTGACATCTCCTGTTTCTTTTCCTACCATCCCTAGAGACCATCCCAGAGGTCTAAAAATCCTTATTCCATTGCCACCACTGTCTGCAGAACCTCCCTTCACTCCTTTCAGCCTCTTCTTTGCATCTTTTCATCTTTTTAGCCTGCAAGTTCTCTTCTGCTGCCTCCTACTCATCTCACTGCACAGGAAAATGTCCAATCTGTGCTGAAATCTCTCAGTTCTACTGCAGTACAAACCCATTCTCTGTGTCTGTTGTCATTATGAACCGTGAAAAACCATTTTTCAAAATAAATTATGATTTTTATTCAGCAGATAAGTTATTGATTAAATACAGATTAAATTTATCATTTTTAATAGTCTGAGCACACACAGAGCCATAAATACAGCCATAAATAGAAGACATAAATAGAAATATATATATTTGTTGGTCCTTTACCATTTTACACACAACAAGTGAAATCAATTACCTCCCAAAATGTTTTGCAATAAATCAATTGCAGCAGTGTCATCAACCCAGACCGTGGTGACAACCAGGCCTGATGGTACCAATGTCTGACTGACACCAATAATATCCCAGTGAGCAAGGATGGCCAGAGAAGGGAAATGGGATAGGGATGAAGAAAGGAGGGAGAAGGTGCAGGATGAGGAAATTTTTGTGGCTGGGCTGGTGGCCATGCATTCAATTCGGGCAATTTACTGCCAAGGACAACTTTGGAAACCATAATTAATTTGATTCACCAAACTGATACAAACCAAAACAAAAAATAAATTTTTAAAAAGCCCTGCTTTCCTCTCTCACTGCTCGGCGCCACAAACAAAACTCTTCCTCCCCTCCACCACCAGCCACCAACGATTCCCATCCCAAAATCCATAAATGAACCACGAATTTGCTCAGGTTTGGAAGGCGCGGATGGCGCGTTGGATTCCCGGGATGCGAGGCGGGCGGCTGTGGGGTTTCACCAGAGGGATTTTTGTGGGGAAAAATCTCTGTTTGCGCTGGTGGCTGCTCCTAGGCCTGGTGCTGGATGACGGGAGTGACGCAGGTGCAGCCCACGGTGAGGATCCTCTTCTCCAGGCGGTAGGAGGGCACGCAGCCGCGCCGCTCCCGCCGCAGCACCAGCACCTCCTGCCTGATGGGCACCGAGTTGAGGCTGTGGTCCTCCTGGCCCTGGGGGCTGGCACAGCCCGACAGGCGGCACCGGGCGTGGGCCAGCACCCGCGGGAAGCGGTCGGGATCCTCGTCCAGCCTGCGGATTGGGGGCACAAAACTGGATTAGGAGCTCGGGGGCGGCGGCTCGGAGGGATCTCCCTGTTTGTGTCTCCACCATCCTACCCACCCGTGCATTCTCACTGTGAGACACAAAGGATTTCCTTGTCCTCGACGATTTCACAGTGGTTTCCTAGAAACTGAGTCAGCATTGGGAGGGTAACATTGCTGTATCATTCTGTAGGAGCTGATGAATGGGGTGGAGCTGGGTTAAATAATGCAAAACTCACAACCGGCCTATTAATTTTTGTTCGGTTTTAATTTCAGCGTTTAGATGTTTTTTTCTGTTAGGAGAATGTGAAATGTCAATGTACTCACACCTTTCTCTTCCTAGAGGAATAATTATTTTCATCATTATTTCAACCTCATGCAGCACTACAGGCTTAGGGCAGAGGGCTTAGAATGCTGCTCAGAGGAGCTGGGGAAGGGCCTGAAGCATCAGGAGAGGCTGAGGGAGCTGGGAAAGGGGCTCAGCCTGGAGAAAAGGAAGCTCAGGGGGGCCCTTCTGGCTCTGCACAACTCCTGACAGGAGGGGACAGCCAGGGGAGGTCAGGTTGTGCTCCCAGAGAACAAGGGAAAAGAGGAAACTGCCTCAAGTTGCTCCAGGGAAGGTTTAGATTGGATGTTAAGAAAAATTTCCTCTCTAAGGGTTGTTAAGGCCTGGCACAGCTGCCCAGGGAGGTGATGGAATCACCATCCCTGGAGGGCTTTAAAAGCCATCTAGATTTTATTCCACTTGGGGACATGGATCAGTGATGGCCTTGGCAGTGCTGGAGGAACACTTGGATTCAAAGACCTCAGAGGGCTTTTCTAACCTAAATGATTCTGTGATTGATAAAGACTGACAAGATTATTAGAAACCATTCCAGTGATATCCCCTTGCACTGCAAAGAGTTTCCCTTGAAGAAATCTCCCCCAACACTGGAACGTTCAGAGTGTGTCAAGCAGTGCTTGCAATATTCATGGGACTCTGGGCATATACCGAGAATGAACCACAGTGACCACAAAAAACCATCTGTGACACAGCCCTCACAATCTGGAGAACAACTGAGCAGTTACCTGTAATCCCAAGGAGCGAGGGACCGGTTCCTGACATCATGGACCATCCCAAAGGCCTGATCCGAGTTGCTGATCCGAATGTCAACGCTCACTGTTGTGGGGAATTCGAGATCCTTTTGGTTCAGGCAACCTCCCCTCAGCTTCGCAGGGGCACCAGCCTTCCTGCGGGGTAAGCTCCTCACAGTGAGGGCTAAAATCAGCACCAAAACCAGAGATCTGAACTGGGAGAGAGAAAGGTGCCATTAGTTCTGCCCAGCTGGGAAAGAGAGAGCACAAAAAGCCAAGTTTTGGTCAGACTGGACTAGCACTGGACCATCTTCATACTTGTATTTGTGTGAAATGAGGCAAGATGAGCAAATAGCAAAATGATGTCAATAAAACTCATCATAACTGGTGCTGAACTCTGATTTAAATTCTGGTTCATAGTTGATTCTGCACCAAGAGGAGCATCTGTCCCACAAGCTATGAAGATCCTACTCTGCAGTCACACAGCACCGTCTTTTCATCTAAAAATTGGGGTAAAGACTCAGCTGACCCCATGCCTAAGCTTAAAACCTTTCCCTGCCACAGCTTTCTCAGGACAGTAAAAACTGGCCATCCACAGCCACCTGCTGGAAATAGCCCTTTTCCCAAGAAAATCTGTGATTCTTGGGCTATTTCCAGTAGGCAGAGTTTTAGTAAATAATAGAATCATGGAATATCCTAAACTGAAAAGGAACCACAAGGATCATAAAGTCCAGTTCCTAAAAAGAAGACAAAATAAATGCAGGACTTTTAAGAAAATCACAGGGGCTGACAGTGCTGCAAATGCTACCCAGGTTGAAGTTCAAATGCACAGGTATCCACAGTGAAATTCCAGCAATTTTGATGACATGCCTGCAAAAAGGACTCTGCTCCCACATGAACAATGCTGATGAGTAAGGGAGAAATAAATAATGGGTAGTCCACCACATCCTTGCCACTCAATCACCAAGCAGATGCATCAGACACACCCAGCATCCCATTCAGCTCCCAGCAAGACTGAAAGGGTTTTCTCCACAAATCAGGGCATTCTGTTTTCTCTCTTGCAGCAAATATATCTTATCCTTTATTTTAAATATAAGTACTTACCCCAGCAGAGCTGGTGAAAGCCATGGTAACCTCCTTGTTGCTTTGGGTGGATTTAGGGCAACAGGACAAGAGAATTCTCCTTCTCTGTGACCCCTTTCAACCCTGCTCGTGTCTGAAAGCCAGCTGTGCTCTCCATTTTATAGCAAAGCTGAGGCACTGCCATCCTTTCCATTGCAGCACAGCTGGCTTACCTGACCCGAGGTTAGGAGCTGATATTGCAATTTTTAGCCCACTTCCTCCCATCTGCCTCCAAAAAAGGGAAGGGCAGACACTACTACCAGCATCCCAAATCAGCCAATACCATTTATTCAGGCAGATCAAGAGATAAGGATAGAAAAAGAAAAAAAAAAACCCCAACTGTTCAGCCAGGTGGTTTTTTGTTTTTTTTTTACTCCTTCCCACCCCCAACTTTCTAATATTAGTGTTCTTTCACCACAAACACGTGTGGATGCACTTCCACATGTCTCAAACAACCCCAACACAGAGATCAGCGAGCTGCAAAGTCAGGCACACAGCAGGGGTTTCGAAATGAGGGCAGGACATGGAACTTCACATTTAACCTCCCTTCAACTGCACAATCCACACCCACCTCGTCTTAGGGACCCCTGTGCCCTGCAAGGATTGGGCAGGGGAAGAGTAAGTGCCATGGGGAATTCCTGCTGGGGGATGTCAGGGCACCAGGAGCTGGGATGCCTTCCCCACTGTGGTGACACATCGTGGAGAATTCTGAAAACTCACACACCCCCTGTTAGGGCCCTGGCCACCTTCACTGGCCTTGATCACCCCCACCAGGAGCCCCATTCCAGCTCAGCTTTGACTCCCAGTCACTGCCTGAGCTGTGCTGGTGGAATACTGGTCTCCAGTCCCTTCCCTGGCCCTGTAAACTGGGTGCACCCAGGAGCAGCATTTCCCCTGGATGGGCTCCTTGGACATACACGGTGGTGGATGGAGCTGGTGAGGGGGCTGGAGCACCAGGAGGGGCCCAGATTTACGGAATAATCTGGATCTAGTCCATCATCATATCTTTAGCACTTACAAAGTTTCTTACTGATCTACCTTTATCCTTTCCTTTGCACACTCTCCTCCTGCACGTCCTATAAGTCTTGCACAATCCCAAAACACCCTACAAACCCCATGGCCCAGTTGCCAGAAAGGTGGTGTGAGGAAAGCCTCTCCTGACTTGTCTGTGGGACTCACGTGGGAAATGGTGGGACTTGGATTGACCATCATCCTTGAACAGCCCTGAAAGAGCTGAGTCAGAAGCTTCATTTGAATTCCTCCACCTGGTCCTGTTCCTCTGTGTTCATGGAAGATTTAATCCCTCACAATCACCCAATCCTCACTTAATAATTAATAGGAGAGAGGCATGAAAATAGAAGTGGAAATAGGATTCCACATCCTGTGATCCAGAAAGGAGCAGCCACCAACTGAAAAGACAATGTGGTGTTTCCTGGAGCACTGGCTGGTCTCTTGGGGAGTAAAAGCTATTTTTAAGGTAGAAAAAACCCACCACATAACAGCTTTATTGAGCTTATTTGTGGAGAAAAGCCCTGAGAGAAACCTTTCCCAAAGCTGTGTAACCGAGCTGGAAGCAAAGGACTAAAGTGTAGGACTCTCCACACAAATTCATCTTCGATCATCCAGGAAAACAACAGATTCATGACATTTTCAGTCCTACAAAAAAATCAGCAACCTCTCACAAATTCACAGAACTTTCCAACAAGAAGGGACTAATGGTCCCTGCTCTGTCACGTCTCTTGAATCACAGCGGCAGAAATCTCCATCGGCTGATGCTTTACATCACTGCAGGATGCTGACATGGCTTTGTGGTCTGGCTCAACCGACAGCTCAGAGCCCAGTGACTCCCCTCAGGTACATTTGTCACATTTCAGGTTGCCAAGTCCACCTGAGGCAATGCTGGTGCTGTGACACACGCTCCTATTCTGACTGTCCCGCGTATGCGCCAGCGCATCGACTGAGACGCGACACAGAGTGTGGAAGGGCAAGGGAGAGTAGAATTACCAGAAATCCACTTTTTTAGCCCAGAAGCTGACCTCCTTTTTTTTTCCCACTGAGCGCTTGCCACGAAAGGAAAGGGCACTGCCATGAAAATGGGTTGGATTGTGCAGGAGCGGGGCTGGGTGGAAATTGTTACGTGCGATGCAGCAATGACGTTATCACGCCAAATATCAGGTTACGAACCCCCACCACCACTTTCCACTCACTTCTCGTGTCTTCAGCAGCTTGTAACTTCAGCAGATTCCCTCTTTCACCCAGAATTTCCTACAACTGAGCTTGTCTTGAGTTGAAGCTCACTAAAAATATTTAATCAAAAATGAATCATCGCAAGGGAGGAAAAATACTTTTATTTATAGAATCACAGAATGGCTCTGGTGGGAAGAGACATTAAAGATCATACAGTTCCAAACCCCTGCCATAGCCAGGGGGACCTTCCACTATCCCAGATTGCTCCAAACCCTGGCCTTGGACACTTCCAGGGATCCAGGGGCAGCCTGTGCCAGGGCCTCCCCACACTCACAGAGATTTTTTTCCTTATATATAGGAATGTAAAGTTATCTCAAAAAGCTTTTCTCTCTCACACATGGAGGGCTTGGAGCAGGGATAGGGACTGGGAGATAGAGTATTTTAATTCCACTTACAAGAGCTCTTCTTCACACATTCTTGAGTTCCTATAAGAAAACAGGACTGTAGAATATGTTGCACGCTTAGGCTCAGGTTTTCATGGATGACAGATTCAGAGAAAAGTTTGGGTTGGATAGAACCTTGAAGAACACCCAGTCCCACCCCCTGCCATGGGCAGGGACTCCTTCCACCAGATCAGGTGCTCAGAGGATCCTCCACAGCCTGCACCAGCTAAAGGCTGAAATTGCAGCCTCCGAAATCTCCAGGTGACAGGGTTAAATAAAAATTTCAGCTCCAGCACAGGACAAGGCTTGTATTTCCAGCAGCTTGCTCCTGCCTCTCCAGCCACCTCTGGCAGTTTTTCCCTTGTCAACAAAGACCCCTCTCCCAGCTGCAAAGGATGTACCGAGGTGGCCACCAGCACAGGGGGGATGTAGTCACCCACAGCCGACAGCCCCGAGCTACTGGAGAGGGAAATAACCAGATTTCTCTACCCTGGAGCTCCTCCTGCTGTCCTCTCACGGGAAATTCAGTATCAGCGGTTCCCCAGCTCCAAGAGCAGGGAAAACACAAAATCATGGAATTATGGAATGGGCAGGGACACCTTCCACTACCCCAGGTTGCTTCAAGCTCTGCCCAACCTGGCCTGGGACACTTCCAGGGATCCAGGGGCAGCCACAGCTTCTCTGGGAATTGTATTCCAAGGCCTCTCCACTCTCCCAGGGAACAATTCCTTCCCAATATCCCATCTATCCCTCTGGCAGTGGGAAGCCATTCCCTATGTCCTGTCTCTCCTT
>JAWWMU010000153.1:109000448-109011454 GCA_035048155.1 Cinnycerthia olivascens
AGGGACACCTTCCACTACCCCAGGTTGCTTCAAGCTCTGCCCAACCTGGCCTGGGACACTTCCAGGGATCCAGGGGCCTCCCCACCCTCAACAGGGAACAATTCCTTCCCAATATCCCATCTATCCCTCTGGCAGTGGGAAGCCATTCCCTATGTCCTGTCTCTCCTTACCTTGTCCCAAGTCCCTCTCCAGCTCTCTTGAGTCCCTTTTTAGGCCCTGGAAGGGGCTCTTAAGTCTCTCCAGGCTGAGCAATCCCAGCTCTCCCATCCCATCTCCAGAGAAGAGGATCTGTGTTTAACTTTCACCAGCTTTTGCAGTTTTGAGCCAGACCCTGCCTGAAGGTCCAAGGTTGCTCTGTACCAGCACAATACAACCACTCAGAGATCTTTGGGAGGCTGCAATCATACAAAATCCCCTCCAATCCTGCTATCATAGCTGTGTTGGATGAGAGGAGCTCCAAAATCTGGTTTTTAGAGCTCACCAGGCAGCTGAAGTCCTTCCACAGCAGCACAAATCCCATGTGTGTAACTGCAGCTGTATCCCCCACTCCCACAAGTGGGAATTCTACATTCCCCCAGAACAGCCAGTCATGGGGTGAACAGTATAGACATTTTTATAACCCAAATAAAGATTTATGGCACCCAGAAAGAAGGGAGCTGTGCAAGGGTCTGGAGATGGGCAGTGACAACAGCAAACTCATTCAGGGGTTTCTCCAAAGCTCAAACTCACCTGGACAAAAGAAAAAGAAATTAAAGAAAAACCCAAACCTTCAGTAGCTCTGCATCACAAGGAGCCTGATTGTGTGTTAGAGCTTTACTTGGAAGTTTGCCATCTCCAGGACATGATCCCAGGCTAAAGGCAGAAGCAGGAGGAGATGGAATCTGTCTGTGCCAGGGACACATTCCCTGGGCAGCTCTGAGACCTTCCAAGGTCCTTCCCTGGGGGCAAAACCCCCATCAGGGGTGTGAAATCTGGAAATTCAAGCTGACCCATGGGCAGTGGAACAGGTCAAGACTACACCTGACCCTCCATTGCCAGGAATCATCCTCCACAAAATGGGTGGGAAGGGCTTTGGGCAGCTTTCCCTGCGAGATAAGCAGATCTAGGCTATGTAATAGAGGCAAAATGGAAAAAAAAAAAAGGGGAAAATAAAAGCTTCAGTAACAGTGGAGATCTCATTTTGCTTCTGAATGCTGGATTCCTAAATCCACATTTTTTTATTTAAAAGTTGGAACTCTTAACATCAAAGCTAAAAACAATACATTAAAAACACTGATAATTTGCTCCTAGGTTTTTCCTTTTGTCTCCTTGCAGAAACCTCTTCCCAAATACTCTACTTTGAAGAAAGCAAAAACTTCCAGAGCTCCTGGCTCCTTTTTTTTTTTTGGTGCCAGCAATGCACAGCAAGGAAGTGCAGAGACTTGAGCTCCCCAAAATCTAGCTCAGCCACGTGAAGCATTCAAACACAAAGAGTCTCCAGGCTGAGAGTCCATGAAAACCTTGGGCTCCTCCACCCAGAGGCTCAGATTAAGAAGATAATGTCATCAGACACCATGACCTGGTTGTCATCCTGCATGTGGGCCAGGGCCACCTTCACCTCGGCCTCCGAGAAGGGCTCGGGGTTGTCACGGTTGATGGATTCCATCACGTTCTTCAGGCCCACAGACTGGGCATGGGAAGCTTTGAACACCTCCAGGAGAGCAGCCTTGAATGCTTTCAGCCTGGCCAGGAGAAGAGGGAATCACCCTTGGAGAATACACACAAATCCCTCCCCTTGTTCCCAGCCCAGGATGCCTCAGCCCTTCTGTGTTCCAGCAGCAGCACTGAAAGCAAAAATCAGAGCTGGGAATATCACAGATGCTTCTCCAGCATGGGACAATGATCTGGAGCCACTGGGGGAAGTGGACACACAGGGACAGCCCCCACTCACCTTGGCTCAGCCAATTCCAGCTTCTTCCCTTCACCAGCTCCTGAAGCTTCGGGTGTTTTCGGAGGGTGTGCCTGAACTGTAGCAGAAGGAAGAGTTATCTTCACCCTGTGCCTGGTGTCCAAGTACCCAGACAGCAAAAGTACTGGATGGGGGGTGATGCCAAACTGCCTCCCAATACTGTTATTTATGCTGCAGTTTGGAGGTGAATGGAAAAAAAATTATCAGCAATAGAATCATAAAATTGTTTGGGTGGGAAGGGACCTTAAAGTACATCCAGTAGCAACCCCTGCCACGGACAAGGACACCTTCCACTATCCCATGTCGCTCCAAGCCCCATCAAACCTGGCCTTGGACACTTTCAAGGATCCAGGGGCAGCCACAGCTTCTCTGGGCACCCTGTGCCAGGGCATCCCCACCCTCACAGGGTCCAATTCCCTCCCAATATCCCATCTAACCATTTCCCATATGGATTTGTGGCTCTGAATGGTAGTGTACCACACCAGGGACCACAGGTAAGAGCAGCACTGCTGCTCCCCTGGCTGTGCAGACCCAGCAGCACCCTCAGGAGGAGCCAAGTGTCACCAAACCCAGGGACTCACCCTGTGGCATTTCCTCCTCGGCATCACTGAAGTCGTACGGGTCATAGGAGCCCTCCTCGCCTTCTGTGCGCGCCTTCTTCCTTCTGGGGGGGGGGGAAGGAGAGGGTTTGGGTTGGAAGGGACCTTAAGGATCACCCTGTTCCACCCCCTGCCATGGGCAGGAACACCTTCCACTAGACCAGGTTGCTCCAAGTCCTGTCCAACCTGGCCTTGAACACTTCCAGGGATCCAAGGGCAGCCACAGCTGCTCTGAGCAACCTGTACCAGTGTTATCCAGCCAGTTTCTTTTCCATTAAATTATGATGTCCCTCTCCTGCAAATGGGGTGGGACAAACCACCTGGCTGAGCAAAACCTGGAGTATTTCTCCAAGGAATGTGGTAACCTCAGAAGAGGCTGGTGCCCTCTGCACCATGTCCCTCCCACTTCCATTCTGTGGCTCCCACCTCCTTGTCCTTCGCTCCTCCTTGTCTTGTGTCTCCTGATCTTCCTCTTTCTCAGTCTCTGAGTCATCCTCCACCGGCTTCCTGCGTTTTTTCTCCTTCTCCAGCACCTGTTTGGCAAAGGCAGGATGGAATCACACCTCATTTTCACTCAAGCTGCTTTTAGCAACCCTAAGGACCCAAAATCCCAAAGTGGTGGCCTGATCGCACACCGCATCCATGAAATTTCACACCAGCACCCCAAGGTACTCAGCTTACACAAGTCCAGCCTTTCCAACAACAATCTCAGGTCCCCTGGGAACAGAGGGGCACCTTCCCCCCACCTTTTTGAAGTAGGCAAACTGCACCAGCTCCAGAGCTGCCTCAGCATCCTGCATATCCACTGTCTTGTTCATCCTGGCTTTGGCATGGGCTGTGGAGAGGCGGATCAGGGTCTCCAGGGTCCGGGCTGTGATGGGAGAGGTCTGGGAGGACAGAGAGAGGTGTGATGGCCAAGATGGAAAACACCCATAAGAGAGGCCTGTGCCTCAGTTTCCCTCCTCCCGGCCCAAAAGGGAGCTGCTCCCAGGGCTCACTCTGGCCACGTCTGAGTTTGTCTGGCTCTGGCTGCGCAGGCGGGAATACTCCTCGGCGATGTAGCTCGCCGCCTCCTCTGTCAGCACAGGCTTGATCATCTTTGCTACATGGATGTATTTCCTCATGAACTCCATGCTGACGACCTTCTCCCTGCAGGAATGCATGCCCACTCACATTATCCACAGTGGGGATGGGCTTCCCATCCGTTTATACCCCTTCAGGGGTACCCAGGTGTATAGGGAATTCAGCTCCAGATGTTCCCCACCTGCCTGGCACAAGAGATCGAGCAAGGCTCCCTTAGCATCCTACCCATGGATCAGCTGGAGCATTGCTGGCACTGTCTGGATATTCAGGCCAAACCCATGAACCCCCAGTGCTGGACACCCTCAGGGAGCTCCAGGGGAGGAAGGACTCACTTGCGGCGGTTGGGCCCGTGCAGGAGGTCATCGTGTTTCTCATAGACCTGCAGCTCCTGCTCCTCCTCCTGCATGAAGTCAGGGTCATCCGTAGCCAGCATCTCCACACCACTGCCCAGGGGCATGGCTGGAAAGGGGAATGTCACAGATAACAGGCTTTTACCCCCTGGAGCAACTTGTAATAGTCCCCAGAAATAGCCCCCAAGAGCTGCCAGCAAGGGGTGACACCTGGCTGAGGAGGGGCAGGACTCACCATCCCCATCCTGCTCGTTGGGGTTACGGTAGCGGTGCATCCGCAGGACGTGGTCTGAGATCTCCCTGTCCTGCTCAGAGTCCATCTGGTCCAGCATGATGAAGAGCAGATCAAAACGGGAGAGCAGGGAGTCCTGCAGGCCGATGTTCTCCATGGGTGTCTTGTACTGGTCATACTGGGGAAGGACAGCGAGAGGAGTTACAGGAGAGCCTCACGGGTCAGCTCTGGCTGCCAGGGAGGCTGGGGGGACCTCCTGGAGCAAGGCCTGAAAGGATGGATGCATGAATGAATGGATGGATGGATGGTCACCACACCAAACCCAGTTTGCTGCAGCAGTACAGCCACTTTTCCCCATCCTGCAAGGCTCTTATTTCCAAAAAAAACGAGTATTTTTTGCAATCCCTGATCAGACACCAAAACTGAGGCTCATCACCAGCATGAGGGCCCACGGGGCCACCCCAACACCCAGGCAGAACCAAAACAGGCTGAGAAACCCCAGGAGCTCCTCTCTCCTCCAGGAAAGACATGATCACAACACACAACAAGATCTTTGCTGTGCCATGCATCCCAGTCACTGCTTTGGGGGGGATTTCAGAATTCACCAGCTGCCTCCTCCCAGCACCCTCCCTTCTCCAGGGAAGGTAACAGCAGCACTCACCCGGCCGTAGACGGGGTTGGCAGCAGCCAGGACGCTGCAGCGGGAGTTGAGGCGGGCCTGGATGCCGGCCTTGGCAATGGTGACCCGTCCCTGCTCCATCACCTCGTGGATGGCCGTGCGGTCGATGTCGGACATCTTGTCGAACTCGTCGATGCACACCACGCCCCGGTCGGCCAACACCATGGCTCCCGCTTCCAGGCGCCGCTCCCCTGGGATGGGATGGGGGAAAACAGGGTCAGGCACCACCCAGTGGCCCTACACATCTGCCCTGCCATAGCCATTATCCCTGGGATGAGGGTGAAGCTCAAGGAGCAGCAGCGTCCTTTTGGGTTGCTGTCCGACCCAACTCTACAGCAGAGAGAATGCTCAGGGTAAGGATCAGGGTTAGGAATGTCTTCCCATGAGGAAGGCTGCTGCTAGGCATCAGAGTAGCACCAAGTGGAAGAGGAGTAAAGAAAAGCATCACCTAAGAGAGGTGGAGAAAATATCCCAAAACACGGGATCCTATGATCCCGAAGGATCGTTACCACAAAGCTTCTGGCGGAGCAAGTCCTGCAAGTGTCACTGCAGAATGAACACCATAAAACCACTGAGGTTAGAAAACACCTCCCAGATCATCGAGATGAGCAGCCTGGGATGTCAGAGTTCCCCCCAGGAATTAATCACCACCCCAAGGCTCCTCACCTGTCTCCTGGTCCGTGGTGACAGCAGCGGTGAGGCCGACGCCAGAGGAGCCCCTGCCCGTGGTGGGGATGGCCCGGGGTGCTGTGCTCAGCACGTACCTCAGCAGCTGGGATTTAGCCACAGAAGGGTCTCCTGGGATGGAGAATGGCACGTTTAGGAATAACTCTTCCCCTGGATACCAACTGCACCATCACCCCGTGGCTGGTTTGGGGGTGTTCAGAGCAGGGGCAAGTGGAGAGGAAAGGGACAGAAGGGTTTTGTTCAGACTTCATAAAATAAGGTAAGCAGATGATCTTCCCACCATCATCAATAATCCCATGGGAGGAAATAGAGAAGATCTGAGGAATATAAGAGATCTGAGGTGATGGGGATAGGACAAGAGGCAATGGGGACAATTCAGAATATAGAAAATTCCAATGGGATAGCAAAAAACAATGTCTCCCTGACCACGGGCAAACATTGGGATAATGGCTCACAGAGGTCATAGGATCTCCTAGAACCATGGAATGGTTTGGGTTGGAAAGGACATTAAAGGTCACCTCATTCCAACCCCCTGCCATGGACTGGGACACCTTACATTGTCCCATGTTGCTCCAAGCCCCATTCAACCCAGCCTTGGACACTTCCAGGGATCCAGGGGCAGCCACAGCTTCTCTGGGCAATCTGTGCCAGGGTCTTTCTACCCTCACAGGGAAGGATTTCTTCCCAATATCCCATCTGTCCCTGCCCTCTGGCAGTGGGAAGCCATTACCCCTCGTCCTGTCCCTCCATCCCTTATTTCCAGTCCCTCTCCCGCTCTCCTGGAGACCCTTTAGGCTCTGGAAGGGGCTTTGAGGCGTCCCTGGACACTTCTCTAGGCTTAACAACCCCAGCTCTCCCAGCCTGGCTCCAGAGCACGGGGGTCCAGTCCTTGCACTCCTGTCCAGGGTTTCCTCTGCACTCACTCCAACAGGTCTACATTTTTCTTTTGCTGATGACTCCCCATCTGGACACATCTCTGTCCCTGGATACGTTCAAAACCAACAGGACAAGTCCCAAAGCAACCTGCCAGTGCCACGGCTCTACCCTGCATTCATCCCTGGACCAGGAACCTCCAGATGTCCTTCCTAACCTCAGTTACTCCACAAAACTAAATCCAGAATCCTTCACCTCACCCCCAACACCCCCAGCTGAGGGTGCCTCTGCCCAGCCCTCCCAGACCTATCAGCAAGATGTTGATGTCTCCTCGGATGCGGCTCCCGTTCTCCAGGATCTTCTCCACCCCTCCCAGCAGCATGCAGAGAATGGCCTTCTTGATGTACTCGTGCCCATGGATGCTGGGAGCCAGAGATCTGGCCAGCTGGTCAAAGATATCCTAAGGCAGAAGAGGCAGAGCATGGCCCGTCACATGGGCTGCAGCAAGCAAGAACAAACAATACTTCAAAAGATCAAATTTCAGCTTATTCCTATCACAGAAGCCCAAGGCTGAAAATTATTTGTTGGCCAGTTTTCTTTCACTGTGGGATTTATCTGAAGCCCAGGACCATTTTGTTACTGTCACCCAAACAGGTACTGGGAGCAGTGAGAGCACGGCTTGCTCCTCTCTTTGCTACAAATGAAAGCTCTGAGCATGAGAGGTGGGGGCAGAACCCCATTATCTCAGTCTGGGGTGAGAAAAGAGGTGCTTCTCCTGCGAGGAAATTCCCTGGAAACCTGCTGGTAGGGTCAAGACACAGCAGAGCTGTCAGCAGGAAGAATGCTCTGCAAGCAGTACAGAAGCAGCAAGAAAAACAACAGGGCCTGATCACAGTCTAAGCAGAAAATTCAAAGAAAATTAATTATAAAATCAAACAACATGCTAAGAGGGTTGAAGAGTTACTTGCAACCCAACAAGAACCTCCTTAGCCACATGCCAAGCTGAAGCTTCATGCCTGGACACAAGACTTGGATACCTTGGAGCGGCTCTTGCTGAATCTCTTGATCTTGGCCACATCTGAAGCAGAGTAGAGAGGCCGAAGGTCTTTGCTCATCTGCTTCACGTGGCAGGCAATGAGGATGGTCCTGGAGAAGGGACACAGCTGTGGTCAGCTCTGCAAACCCCACAGACACAGCAGAAGCTTCCACAGGGCCATCACTGGCTCTAGGAAGTCCTGGAAGAGGGTGGGAAGCTCTGACAGCTGTAGCACCCTCAGTCTGACTGTGCTGGACCATCAGTGGAGCATCTTTTAAAAGCATCCAAACCCTTCTGGGCACAGCTGGAAGTCACAGCAGCACATTGTGTGGGGACACCTCACCACAATCTACAGCTTCCACACCAGGGGAATTGGAGAAGTGACACCAATCTCTCTCTGGTGACCAGTGACAGGACTCAAGGGAATGGCTGGAGCTGGGACAGGGGAGGTTTGGGTTGGGTATCAGAGAAAGGTTCTTCCACCAGAGGGTGGTTGGGAACTGAACAGGCTTGCCAAGGAATGGGCACGGCCCAAAGGCTGCCAGAGCTCCAGGAGTTTGGACAATGCTCTCAGGGCTGCACAGGGTGGCATTGCTGGGGTGACTGTGGAATTGGACTCAGTGATCCTTGTGGGTCCTTTCCAACTCAGCATATCTGGTAAACGGGATCAAAGTGCAAACCACTTCCAAGTGATTTAAGCCACTGTTTGACCCAACTCTCTGATGGCCACTCTGCCAAATCTCACCTTCCAGAGACCCAGCCAAACAGGGTGAGAGGGCTGAAGCCCAAGGAAGGCCCACCTGAAAGTGCCTGAAGTGTAGCCCCCTTTCTTCCCTGGCAGGCAGCGGTATGTCCCCACCACCTGGATTCTGTCCCCAGGCTTCACCCTGTCCACCAGGTCATCGTCCAGAACCACGTCCACCGAGCGTGGCAGCTGCCCTGCCGGGGCCTTCTCAGGCATCTCCTGGATGGTGATGGTCTGGTGGTCCTTGTAGACTGAGAGGCCAAACTCTGTCTCCAGAGGGTTGTTCTCTTCATCCTAGAGCAGGAACCCAAATTAAAAGATGAGATTTTTCAGGAGAGCAGGGAGGAGAGGCCAGGGCAGCTGGGCAGGGGGAACACAGGCTGCATCACCCAATCTGCTTTAGCAGGACTGGAGGCTGGGGCTCACCAGCTCCATGCTGAAGCTGGCACATTCTCCCTAGAGGAACCAGCTGCTGCTTCACCTCACCTTTGTAGGGTAGATGGAGCTGGATGGGAAAGCATCCAGGGAGGTCATGTCTGTGTATCGGCGCTCAATGGTTTTCTTGGTAGCTGGGCAATAATGAACACTCCGGACGACTTTTGGACGCACCAGAGAGCCTGGGGTTGGAAAAGAGAGGAGTTAGGGGCTGGGATGTCCCACCACTCTGTCAGCAGACAGCCCTCAAAGGGGTCTCCAACATTAAAATTACTTGGGTCACAATTCACTGTTACGCACAGATAGGATTTGCTGATTTTAAAGACCATCCCAACACTCAAGACCTTCAGCCAAGCTCCCTGGCCCAGGTTGCCAGGACACAGAATCATGGAGTGGTTTGGGTTGGAAGGAACATTAAAGATCATCCAGTTTCACTCCCTGCCATGGCCAGGGACACATTCCATTATCCCAAGTTGCTTCAAGCCCCGTCCAACCTGGCCTTGGACACTTCCAGGGATCCAGAGGCAGCTACAGCTTCTCTGGGATCCCTATGCCAGGGCCCCATCACCCTCACAGGGAAAAATGCCTTCCCAATATCCCATCTAATCCTACTCTCTGTCCGTGCAAAGCTGTTCCCCCTTGTCCTGTCCCTCCAGATCCTTGTCTCAAGTCCCTTCACCCCACAGCTCCTGGAGGGCTCCAGCTCCTTCCCAGCAAAGCTCTGTCCCCTCCATTCCCACAGCCCCTGGATGTCCCCCAGCCTCACACTTTGTCACGATGCCCTCCACGCAGACGATGCAGCTGAGGAAACGGGCTGTCAGTGTCCGTGGGGACACGTGCTTGGAGCCAAAGCTGCCCTCCAGCCCGATGTAGAAGTCCTCGTACTGCTTGGCGTAGGTGGCGTCGACGGAGGCGACGAAATCCTTCAGGGCGCGCTGGAAGGCGATCAGCTCCTCGAAGGCATTGCTCAGGAGCCTGCAGCACAGGGAGGTGACAAAGATGGGTCAACCCCTTTCTCCTCAATACTTTTCTCACACCTCCACCTGTTCCATAAGTTTCCCAGGAGCTGGAGGTGAAAGAAACCGAAGTCTATCACAGCTCTGCAGGAAGAGCAATGGCACCAACAGCCAGAAGAACAATTCTAAGCATAACTGGAAAGCCTCACATGACTCTGGCCAGATTGGTGAGGCTGGTCCAAAATATCTCTGAGCATCCTAAAAAAGGCTGAGAGAAGTGGGGTTGTTCAGCCTGGAGAAGAGAAGACTCTGAGAAGATCTTAGAGCCCCTTCCAGTGCCTAAAGGGGCTCCACGACAGCTGAGAGGGACCTGGGACAAGGGATAGAGGGAGAGGACATGGGGGAATGGCTTCATGCTGCCATAGGGGAGGGTTAGACAGGATATTAGGAAGGAATTGTTCCTTGTGAGGGCAGGGAGGCCCTGGCTTTCACCAGAGGACAAGGTTTGGTGGTTTCTTGAGACAAACGAGCTGCAGAACCATGGCTGCACCCTTTGAAACCCCTCCCAGGCCCAGTGCCCCAGGTGCCCCCAGGGCCCCACACCCACCTGCTGGCTCTCTTCTCGTTCTTGCGCCGCAGGTCGTTGATGTTGACGATGAGTCGATACTGATTGTCACTGATCATGTCCCGGACCTTGCTCTGGTAAATCCCTTGGTCTTCCTGCAAGAGGGTGTGGGGGAAAGACATCCAAAAAGCAACTCACTTTGCATGTCCGCCTGTGTGAAAAAACCCTCCAGGGATCCATTCCTGCAGACCTGAATCCCCTTTATCCCAACGGCTAAGCAGGAAAGGGGCAACACAGGGACCAGGTGCTCCCTAACCCCTGGCAGGAATGGGGGGACACAGGGACCAGCGTGTCCCATGCCCCTGGGGTACATAGCAGGGAGGATCAGGTGGTTCCCAACTCCCGGGAGCATGGATTAGGGGGGGCGGATGGGCACAATGACCAAGTGTTCCCGAACTTCGGGAGTAGACATGGGGCGGGGGCACACAGGGACGAGATGCTCCCCAAACCCCGAGGATACAGAGGCGAGGGAACATGGGGACACGGGTCAGGGTGTTCCCCAACCCCGGGGGCATGGAAGGGACGCAGCACCCGCGCCTCCGAGCTCGTCTCACCTCATCGTCCAGGAAATCGAGGTAATCGCGCTGCGCCTCTCGGAGCTCCGCATCCTCCAGCCCGCCCGCCGGCGCCGCCATTCTGCCGGCCGCCCTGGGACAGATCCCTCCGCCGCTGCTGCCGCTCCTGCTGCTGCCGGGGAAGGCGGTGAGAGCCGAGGTGAGCCGGGCTGGCCCCGCGATCCGCTCCGGACCCGCGATCCG
>JAWWMU010000153.1:109020726-109039807 GCA_035048155.1 Cinnycerthia olivascens
TGGGTTGGGTTAGTCTGGGCTGTTCCGGGTTAGTCTGGGCCGGGTTAGTCTGGGCCGGGTTAGTCTGGGCCGGGTTAGTCTGGGCCGGGTTTGTCTGGGCCGGGTTTGTCTGGGCCGGGCCGGGCTCGCTCCGCGGGGCCATCCCGGGGCGGGGCGCGCATGCGCGGGGCGGCCGCGGGCGCTCCCGGAGGCGGCGGCGCCGGGACAGGGGAGCGAGGGGACAGCGAGGGGACAGCGAGGGGACAGCGAGGGGACAGCCAGAGCGGACACTGACAGCGCTGAGTGCGGCACGGGAGAGCCGACATCGAGTGCGGGAGGTGAGTGCAGACATGGAGTGCGGGAGATGGAGAGCAGGCACTGAGAGCGGACACGGTGAGAGCGGACACGGTGAGAGCGGGCGATCCCCTCCCCATGGTCCCCTCCTCTCCCCCCCCCGGGACACCTGGCCGAGGGTCCCCAGCGAGCTCCCGGTGCTCTCCGGCAGCCCCGCGCAGGTACCGCCGCTCCTGCATCCCCTCCGCGCCGGGAGCATCCTTCCCTGCCGGGGAAGCGGGATGCCGGGATGGGTGCGGGGGGTGCTCGGTGTGCGGTGCCTGGTGCTTGCAGACACCCCTGGGAAGCGGGGGGATGCGGGATCTTTCCCTCTGTGCCACGCATAATTGTGGCTCATGAAGGTAGGGTTGGTCCAGTGGTCAGGTGGCTGCTGGGGAAAAGCTTAAGGAGGGGAGGGATGAGCAGGGAGCCACGGATTTTGCCTTAAATCCCCCCCGTTACCGGTATGTCAAGGGCTTCCTGAAGGAGAGAGGTGGGCAGTGGTTTTCCTCCGTGTTTGTTTGAAATGGCTGTGGGCGGATTTTCCTTGAATGACTTTGACACCCGGGGAGTTCTGGAGGCCGCGGGAAGGAGATGCATAGTTCAGCTGGGAGAAGAACCAGCTCCCGGTGTTTGCCTTGGAGCTGCAGCCTGCTCCTTGCGCAGACACGAGCTGGGCCACATCTCCGAAGAGTCACCGAAGGGTTGATCTTCTCCAGGACGCTTTAGGGTCATGTCCCCCTTGTATCCCACCTGGATTTTTTCCTAGCTGAAAACACCACATGCATCTCACTTTTTTTTCAGGGGGTGAGAGAGGAGGGAAATATCGTGGACAGTCTTAAAGTGTTCTGGTTTTCTTGAATACAAATATAAAGATACATAAGTTCAGGAAAACATTTAACAGTTGTTTGTTTGGTGCCAAAGCAATTCCTCTCTGGCATGAGCAGGGATGGGTATGGAACATCCCAGTAGCTGTGCCTAGGTGGCTTTGACTGGGGCACACAGGTTTTTACTGGGATGGAGAGGTGCAGTTGTTGTGGGATGCTGTGGGATTGTGGCTTCAGAGCTGGAAAATGATTTATGTATGACTAATTGGAGGATTTTTGGGTGGGATGAGGCTTGGAGCAACCTGGTCTTGTGGAAAGTGTCCCTGCCCATGGCAGGGGGATAGAATGAGATGAGTTTTAAGGTCCTTTCCAACACAAAACATTTTAGGATTCTAGGAGGGCTTGCTGCTGATTAGGATGAGGAGGAGTGCAATGCTGCCCTGGCAGCAGTCGTTGAAAATGAGCAAAGTTACAGAAAGGTCATGAAAAAGGATGAACCCAGCAGGTCTGGAGTTTCCTTTTGCCCTCTGCCAGGGCAGGGAGGGGTAGGCAGCCATGAATTCTGAATTCTAGCAGCAGACTGTGCTCCTGCCTTGAGGTGCTATGGTGATAATGTGCTGCAAACAGTTCCTAGAAACCCACTCAGTGCTCCTCAGGCCAAACCACAGAGCTGTACATTTCCTCCCGCAGCCGGGGAAGCTGTGGGTTAACAGCCCTGCACCCTGCAGGATTTTCTGTTTCCTGGGCATTAATTGCTTTTATTTGTTTACGCTGAAGCTGCAGCCAGCAGCCTGTGGCCGAGCAGAGGGCTGTGTCCCTGTGGATGCAGGGAGGGATGGCCGTGCCAGCAAGGCTGGGGACAAGGGAGGTGCCACCAGCAGGTCACATGTATGAGCTTGCAGCTACTTGCCCATCTTGAGTCAGGCACCAGCTTAATTTTTTATCTGCCAGTTCACGGGGTAACCCTTGCTCATGGGGTCAGAGCAGTGGCCCTTTAATTGTGTAAACAATTAATCACTAGTAGATTCCAGAAGAATTAATAGCCAGGGAGGCTGCTGGAGGCTGCAGCTGTACAGATGCCATATCTTATAAGCTCCATCCTTCCCAGAATCATGGAATGGTTTGGGTTGGAAGGGACATTAAAGATTATCCAGTTCCAACACCTTGCCATGGACAGAGACACTTTCCCCTATCCCAGGTTGCTCCAAGCCCTGTCCATCCTGGCCTTGGACACTTCCAGGTAGTAAGGAGAAGCTTGCTTCCAGCTCCTTCCCATCCTCCAAGCCCCACCAAATCCTTGGGATTGAGTAGGGTTCTAAGCAAGTGAATGCAGCACAGCCTGTGTTCCTTTTTGTGGAAGGAATCTGCCATCTGGCTCTTCCCTGGAGCTTTGTAGCCTCCAGGAAGGGCATCACTTCTGTCCCTGCAAACCTAGAACCTGGCTGGGAGAGGCCATGGGGTTAAATGGGACGAGGTCCTGGATGGGGACAAAGACTTTTAGTGCAGGGGAGAGGAGAGCTCGTGGGTTGGCACAGGGCTGCAGTCTCTCCCTGGCAGCACCTCCTCTCTGCCCGCAGCAGCCGCAGGGCTCTGCATGATTTATATACATTTTTTTTGAGTGACCAAAGCTCTAAAATCCACAGCCTTAAAAAAAAAAAATTATGTTTTTGTGCAAGAGGCTTTTGTGCATGACAGCAAGGCTGAGCAGCCTCAGGCCAGAGGTTCTTTTGGGGATGATTTGAACCCACAAACAGCACACAGCTGGTTGGGTTTGGTCACTGTGCCCGCAGACAGAGCGTTCCAGGGTTATCCCATCAGCAGATGGATCTGAGCAGGGAGGGATTGGCTGGCTTGTCGAGGTCTCCCTCTGCCAGCAGGAGTTCACAGTTCTAGATCTGCACTGAAGGAATATTAATGCTGAAGGAAATCTAGGAGGTGAAAGCGGGATGCTGCTGTGACAAATCCAGGCTCCTTTTTCAGTCAGTGCAGAGGGAAATCCCGCAGGCACTTTGCTGGCACAAGTCCAGTTTCTGGAAACAGTCAGTCCCAGTCCATCAGTGATCCCTGCATGGCTGAATACAGCAGGCAGGGACTGGTGGGGGTGGCAGGACCAAAACCATGCCCAGGAGTGTACTGACACTTCAGCAACCTGATGGTTATAGTTTGGGACTCTGTCCCAGTCTGGTTTGAATCCTGGTGTACTCATCCAGGGATTTCACAGCCACCTGAAATCCAGCCCCAAAGCATCGGGTGCTGTGTTGGTTGTGTGTGGGAACAGAAAGTGGTGAGTGGATCAGGAAAGCACAAGCAGCAAAGGATTAGTGAGATCAAGAAGAAAAGCTGCAGAATATTACCTTGCCCTTGAGCAAATTTTGATACAGGGGGGGTGGGTTTGCTAGAGAAGGGAATTCTCAGCCAGGATCTGTGAGCAGAATTAGTGAATATTGACTGGTGCAGCAGGTGGATTTCTTTTATTTTTCAGGAATTACTGGCTGTGTTATCAGCAGCATCACCAAGCTCTAACGCAGGTTTAGTCATGAGGAAACTGCAGCTGTGCTATCACAGCAAAGCAGAACTGTGCCATTCCCTAACATGGTTTGGGAGATAGCACAGTCCAGGAGTTGTTCCTGGCTGACAGTTTGTGTATGGCCACCCATCGGAGGGGTGCAGCAGCACAGGAATGGCCAAGCCAGCCCGGCTGATCTCTGAGAACCTGATGTCGTAAAAATGAAACCCTCCTTGCACGTGATGCTTGGACTCTCACAAAAAAGCCCCCAGCCTCACGCAGACTTTAGTTTCCTAACTTTGGGGTTCCATTCCTGTACTTTGCTGCCCCAAACACCACAGGGCCTTGTTGGGATGCTTTGGTGCAGGGATGTGGCGTTTGCCAGCAGCTTTGTTTTGCTGTGTGCCCTCCGAGCACCGCGTTCCCTGCGCTGCTCTCATCCCCTGGCCCCATCCCAAGGCTCAGGCTATGCTGAGCCCATGTCAAGAGGCACTTGCTGCTCAGCAAGGCTGAGCTGGCTGCTGGCCCAGCTCGCTCCCAGGCCAGGAATTGCAGGGGAGCTGACACTGCCATGGCTTCCGTGGGGGTTCCTGCCACCTCCCACTGGCTTTCATGGCTCGTCTCCCAGCATCACGGGACGTTCGTTTCCTGAGGGATACAAGCTTGGACAAACTCTGCTTGGGCTGCACGCTGTGTTTGTGTGTGTATAGAGAAGGGGAGAATTTGAGCCATCTTATTTTATTTGAAATTTTCTACGAGATTATTTTGACCTTTTTTCTTAACAGATCAGGTTTTAAGTTGTGCCCTTCAGTAAATCACATCGCATCGCCTTTTACCTTCCAGAGCATCCCAACCTGTGCAAGTCCCTGTTGTAGGAGTGACAGGAATTGGGCTGATGTAGATCTAACAGGGTGCCTAAGTGCCTTGAGGGAAATAAAATCTTCTGTGCAATGCTCTGTTAAGTAGTCCCAGCACTGCCCAGTGCATTAGGAGCACGATATCTCATGTCCATCAGGCAAATGAGGACTGATATCCCCATTTCATAGATGGGGAAGTGTAAGCTCAGTTTACAGAAGCCCCAAGCACCTGCCCCTCTCTGGTTGTGGGGATTTCCACTTCTCTGATGCTGGGGCGTTGATAAGTCCTTCACACCCTGCTGCCAGCCCTGGCAGGGCTGGTTCCTGGCACAAACCATCAAATCATGGAATCACAGAGTGGTTTGGGTTGGCAGGGACATTAAAACTTATCCAATTCAACACCCTGCCATGTCCAGGGACACCTTCCCTATCCCAGATTGCTCCAAGCCCTGTCCAGCCTGGCCTTGGACACTTCCAGGGATCCAGGGACAGCCACATCTTCTCTGGGTGTCCTGTGCCGGTTGTAAATCCCAGTAATTCCCCATAGAAGGGATCTGAGCTCTGGCTGTTCCTGCTGCAGTCTGGAGGAATGTTGGTGCCTAAATCTGTGGCAGGAGAAGGAAACAGGTAATACCAAGACTGCACAGGAACTACTGCTTGAGCCAGTCCATGGTCTGTTATTTTCTCAGTTCTGGAGGGCCCTGTGCAAAACGTGGGGCAGGATGGGATGGAGGAGCTGGCACTGTGCTCCCAGGACAGTCTTCCAGAGTTTTCTCCGGCCCTTCAGAATGGTTTAATTACAGGAGGAGATGTTTGTGCTCAGGGAGGACCAGCCTTCAGATGACAGGGTTTGGGAGGGGGCTTATCCAGTGCATCTGAGCTGGGTGCAGCCCTGGTGCAGCCTTCCCCAGAGCTGAGCTGCCCTCTGCCATCCTGGTGCAGTAGGAGCTGTGACACCAAAGTTATCCCCGTGTAGGAAGGCGTCTCAATAAAACCCCAAGCTTCAAAATGACCTGGAATCCCCCCAGGGACTTTTGCTCAACTGCCAGAAGAGAAATTCAGGCATTAATCACCCGCAGCTCTCCAAACCATTCTGTTGGCCACTGCTGTTATTTTCATACTGTTCACAACCACTTCTTCTTTTTATTTTTTTCCTGTTTTAAATGCCGTGCATTTATTAAAGACTTCCCCAAACCTGAGTACCCCTGGTCCTCCCTGCTTTTTTTACCAGGAATTACTGCCTTTTTGGAAGCCTGTGTAAACCTCTGATGCCTGAATACCAGTCTGCAAGCAAATCTAGCACATTGGTCCAGCCTCAATCCCAGACAGTGAACTCGGGGGCCAGACCGGTGGGAAAAATCCACCATACTCTGTAGGAAATTTTCTCATTCAAACCCTTCCATCAGACTGTGACCAAAAAGCAAAAGAGCTGGGAAAAAGCTCGGGTTTCCAATTACCCTCTTCAAAAGGGAGAGAAAAATTGGAACAGGATCGTTCTCCTCCTGTGCCGGGAGTTTTTATTGTGGATGTAATGATCCAGCCTGGCCATCATCCACGCCCTCCTTCTCGCCTTGCAGCTCCCTCCCTGAACAAACGATACTTGGTTGTTGTTAATTGGGAGCGGCCAAAATAACTGAATCCCCCGGAGATGGGGGTGAGGACAGAATCTCAACGAGACGCCCCGCCGATGAATGTGGCTTTCAGCTGCTCCTACGCCTCCGTGAAGGGAAAAGAATAGGGGCTCTGTGAAAGTGAAACAGCCAGTGCTGACCTTGGGTTTCTGGGTTGGTGTTTTTTTGTTGTTGTTGTTTTGTTTTTTTTTTCTCTTTCTCTCTCTTTTCTAACGTTAATTGCTCGTCACTTTGTCCCATCACATGGTCGCTGGAAACTGCCAACTTGTTCTCTCTCTCTCTCATATCACAAGGTTTGAAGTAAGCAGGTTACCAGGTGCCTGATTCAGTGCTGTTCAGCCCAGTATCAGATGTGTTTCTTGTGATTTTGGACTATTATTTTGAAAATCTCTGCCCCTCACAGCCTGGCAGAAAACTGGCATTTTCCAGCTCTGAAAGCCTGCCTGGAATAATCTGTGCTGTCAGGGAGATGTGCAGTGCCCAGGCTCTCTGGGGCGATGCTCACTGCACGCCCTGAGCTCTGGGGATGAGAGACCGTGGCAAAATCCTGGCACGAGCACGAGCGGTGCCAGCCGGAGCCAGGCTGTGCCTGGGACAGAAGCTGCCTGTCTCTCTCACACCCTGTCAGCATGCAAAGCAGGCAGGCCATGGACTGCATTCCCATGCATTCCTATTCCCAGGCTCTACTGCCACCCTCCCGTGTGTTGCCTTTGCTCTTCACGTGCAGTTTTCAGCAGGTTCCTCTGCAGGAGGTGAGCACTGACGCTGCTCTCTGCAGGTCTGTGCCCTCTTGGAGCTGATTCTAGTTCCCATTCTGCTGGGGTTCACTCTGGCATTACTCTGTGTTCTCCTAGATGTAAAGAACTTCAGTATGTCCTTCTTTCTTCTGCCTCACCATCATGATCGTTGAATCATAGAATCCCAGAATGGTTTGGGTTGGAAAGATCACTTTGTTCCAAATCCTCTGCCATGGGCAGGAAAAAATTTTTCGCTGTGAGGGTGGGGAGGCCATGACACAAGTTGCCCAGAGGAGCTGTGGTTGCTCCATTCCTGGAAGTGTCCAAGGTTGGGTGGGGCTTGGAGCAACCTGGGATAGTGGAAGGTGTCCCTGCCCATATCAGGAGGTTGGAATGAGATGATCTTTAACATCCCTTCCATCCCAAACCACTCCACAATTCCTTGATCTGTGAATGAGCTCCATTAGCTACCAGAGGCAGAACAGACTGGCTGTAAATTGGAACAGGGCAGAGCGAGTGTTGCCTCCTGTTCACTCCGTGCCCTCACTGGAGTGCCCCAAAGTCAAAATTTGCCTCACCTCCCTAAATTTTGGCATGTAACTCAACAGGGATACACAACCTGCTGGATGAACTGCATGTCCCATCATAGATCAGGACCCTGCAGACCCTTGGGAGAGAAACAAAGATGAGTGTGCACAACATTAACTCCCCAGCAAGTGTGCTCTCTTCAGCATTACACATCTGTGAAAGTAAAACAGCATTTCCAGGCACCATTTTGCCTTCTGTGGCTAAGGCAGCTCCATCAAACACAGCAAACAAAGTCCCCTGTGGCAAACAGGGAGAAAAACTCCAGCCCTGAGAGTTGCCAAGAGAGAAAGCTTAGGCGGTGTAGGGCAGAAAGAATTCTCTGGATAAATGAAACCTAATTATGACAGCTTCCCTCTGCTAGAATATAGAAGCAACATGAAAATATTTTATCTCTTATCAGATGTTTTGGGTTTCTACAGGAAGTGAAACTTGCTACCTGTTTGAGAGTCTGCTCTGACTTTGCTCTTTGGGCTGTCTCACCCTGAAACTGCCAGGTCCCACCTCCCTGCTTTCAGAAAACTCTCTCATGGTGTTTAACACAGTTCTGTCCTCTGTATCACAGCCTAGTTGGGGTCTCCCATCACAGAATCACAGACTGGTTTGGGTTGGAAAGGATCTTAAAGCTCCTCTAGTTCCACCCCCCTGCCGTGGGTAGGGACACCTTCACTAGACCAGGTGCCTACACAAACTATTGGTGTCTCACCTCTGGACGCAGCTGGTGTCTCATGTAACAGCAAAAAAATTTTCTGTTTTCCACACTCAGGCAAAATATGTCCTTGTGTTTCCTGTTTTTTGCCACCTCCATCCCCTGCAGCTCCAGTTGTATGCATATAAGCTTAAGAGACAGATTCTGCTTCTGCAAACCTGTGTGTGTTGGTTTCACAAGAGTAACCACAGCCCTGCACAGTCTGGTGGGGTCCCATCAGCACCAATTTCAGTTTAACGTGGGCATTTGTGATGAATTCTCCTCTATTTTGTATGACACAAACACCAGCAGGGAAGAGAGGTATCTAGGTTATTGGGAAACGGGGGATATTGGGAATTAATTTAATGCCAGGAGTTGTTCTCCACGCCTTAAGATCCTGCTGTGCCCTGAATCTGAATCTTGCCAGCCAGAGCTTAGCAAGTCTGGAGGTTACCAAGGAGCAGAGCAGGCAGAGGAGTGCCCAGAACTGGGTTTGGCTGCTCTGAGCATCCAGGGACTTCTCTGGCAGTGCCTCAGCATTGGCTCCATGGATGCTCCCAAAGCTCTGATGCTGTACCCGAACTGCAGCCAGCTTGGATGTGAAGCCTCCCATTTCTTCAGTCCCTCTCAGTCCTGATGCTTCTTACGGGTGGAGGGATGAGGGCTGCAGGTTTGGGACTGTGGATTTTTCCACTTCTCCCTCTGCCACACTCACTCTAGTAACCCATGGGCAAGTTGTGTGACAGGGAAGCTTGAGTTTCTTCGCAACCTCCATGATTTGGTTGAGACTCTCTTAACTTGTGTGCAGGCAGGCTGGTTGTCCCTTAGATGGGTAATTTACATCGCAGTTTTGTCCCTGAGCATTTTGTGCTGTTTTGTAAGGGGTGAAAAATCACCTTCATAAATCATCAGATGTTTCTTGCCAACTAACTGCTTCCTGCAGCCCCTTGTTGGCAGCTCGTGGTTCCTGAACACACTCCAAGGGGAGTGCCTGAGGAAGTGGGGAGGAAGGGCAGGCTTGTGACATTGCTGTACCCATCTGATGCAGGCTGACCTGCAGGGACAGGGCTCTGCCGTCCTCCTCAGTGCTGAATTTAGGTCAGGGAACAGATACCCCTGGGAATCTGGTACTCCCTCAGACCCTTCTCTAATTCCCTAGGAGATGTCCCTAAACAACAATATTCACAGAATCATGGAATGGTTTGGTTTAGAAGGGACCTGAAAGACCATCTTGACCCAACACCCTGCCATGGGCAAGGATACTTTCCACTATCCCAGGATGCTCTAAGCCCTGTCCAACTTGGCCTTGGACACTTCCAGGGATTCAAGGGCAGCCACAGCTTCTATGGGCAACCTGTGCCAGGGATTTGCCACCCTCACAGGGAACAATTCCTTCCCAATATCCCATCTATCCCTGCCCTCTGGCAGTGGGAAGCCATTGCCCCTTGTCCTGTCCTTCCAAGCCCTTGTCCCACGTCCCTCTCCAGCTCTGTTGGAGCCCCTTTAGGCACTGGAAGATGCTCTAAGGGCCAGCATCCCGATGGCGCCGCGGTTAATCCCGCTGGGAATGGCAGCATGCTCCTCTCCCCGGTGCACCACCACTAACATTCCCTCTTTTTCCCATCCCAGGGCAGGAAGCCGACGTTCCCTGGCGTGGGGATGACAGCCATCCTGGAGCGGCTCAGCACGCTGTCCCTCAGCGGGCAGCAGCTCAGCCGGCTGCCGCGGCTGCTGGAGGACGGCCTCCCCAGGATGCCGTGCACGGTGAAGGAGTGCGAGGTGCCGCAGCTCTTCCGCGAGCCCTACATCCACAGCGGGTACCGCCCCACCGGCCAGGACTGGCGCTACTACTTCCTCAGCCTCTTCCAGAAGCACAACGAGGTGGTCAACGTGTGGACTCACCTCCTGGCGGCCCTGGCCGTGCTGCTGAGGTTCAAGACATTTGTGGAGGCCGAGCAGTTGCCTGTGGATGCGTGGTCCTTGCCGCTGCTCATCTTTGTCCTCTCTTCTGTCACCGACCTGACCTGCAGCCTCTTGGCCCACCTGCTGCAGTCCAAGTCGGAGCTGTACCACTACACCTTCTACTTCGTGGACTATGTTGGAGTCAGCATCTACCAGTATGGCAGTGCCCTGGCTCATTTCTACTACAGCTCTGACCAAGCCTGGTATGACAAATTTTGGCTTTTCTTCCTGCCAGCAGCAGCTTTCTGTGGCTGGTTGTCCTGTGCCGGCTGTTGCTATGCCAAATATCGGTACCGACGGCCTTACCCCATCATGAGGAAGATGTGCCAGGTGATCCCAGCAGGGCTGGCATTCATCCTGGATATCAGTCCCGTGGCTCACCGGGTGGTCGTGTGTCACCTGGGGGGCTGTCAGGAAGATGCTGCGTGGTACCACACGTACCAGATACTGTTTTTCCTTATCAGTGCTTATTTCTTTTCCTGCCCTGTCCCTGAGAAATACTTTCCTGGCTCCTGCGATATTGTTGGCCACGCCCACCAGATCTTCCACACCTTCCTGGCCATCTGCACCCTGTCTCAGCTGGAGGCCATTCTTTTGGATTACAAGAACAGGCAGGAGATTCTCCTGAAGAGACATGGGCCTTTCACCGTTTATCTCTCCTGCATCTCCTTTTTTGGCTTGGTGGCCTGTAGTGCCATCACAGCTTACATCCTGAGATGCAGGATCAAGGCCAGCCTGGCTAAAAAGGACTCCTGAGAGTCACGGATGTGACAGGCATGACATCACCACCACAGAAAATCAAGAAAAGGGGGTATAACATACTAGAGACATGACTGTCTTATTTGCCTAACACACCGTGACTAACCAGGACCCTGGATTCAGATGGAGGGCTGAACATTTCATGCTGGAAGCATTTTCACAGCAGGGATTGCCTTTTGCCATCCAGGGAGGGACATGGAGTGTTTTAAGCCAGAACAAGTCACTGAACCAAGGATGCTGGATTAGGCAGAGGTTCCTTGTTCGTGCTGGTAGAGCTGTGGGTGAGACCTTGCTGAAGGTCAGGGAAGGCAGCCTGGAGGCTCTGGGACTGTAGAAGGGTGTGCCAGGGCTCACAACATCATGAGGACCACAGCTGGATGTGATGACCTCTCTGGGTTTTGCCATATCTGTGTGAGAACTGTTCCTGTCAAAGGCAGTAGGAAGGTTTTGGAAAGTCTGTGTTTCTAGGGTTCGGGTGTGAGGGCATGTGTGGCACAATGGCTGCTAGAATCCTTTTCCTGTTCCAACCAGGTTCTCTCTGCGCTCCCCTTGTCAAGTGTGTCAATGCCAGGTCACTTAGATGACTTTGGAGTCAAACGTCTTTGGAGATCCAGGCTTGACCTGGGGTCCTCTGGGACAAACTTGGGTCTGTGTCATCTGTCTAGGGAGTCTGACCAACCTCTTGCAATGTCCCTGAAATATGGAATAACTTGGACGGGATCTGTTTGATACAGGAAGGGTTCTGCTCCTCCAACAGCAGTACTATGGTCACAGCCAAAAGGGTGTGAAGATGAAGGAGTCTTAATTCCCCTCTTAATGGTGCTTCGTGTCCTTGGTGAGCACTGGGGGAAAGCTGACCTGGAAGCTGCAGGGTTGCTGTTCTGTGACCAGTGGGGTTGTGATTCTGGCATGTTTTTATCAGTACTAGATGTAGGTGGAACAGCAAAAGGCAGGACTAGGGTGACAATGATAGGGCCCTGCACAGCCTTGGGATGGGTTTGTCCTTAGGACTTGGTGATTCCTGTGTGAAGCAGCAAAGGTAGTGGTCAGTATCACTGAATGTCCATGGGTCACTCCTGTCCAAAGTAACAAAGGCTGGATTACTTGTGTCCCCCACTAGAAGGATCTATTCTGTGTTTCCCTTGGGGGAATATTGAACATGGAGCCATCAAGGAGGTTTAAATCTTTGCTGAAACCAAGGAATCCACGGGATCTATCCCAGCCACAGATTTGTCTCACTGAACCCAAGGGCAGGCAAATGAATTGTGATTGCTGGTTCTGAGCAGGCAGAGTGTAGGGTTGGGGATATGGTTGCTGAGGACAAGCACTGATTTCTGCACTTCATCTGTGTTTTAGCTCTTGAGGGGGGTGTCTGTGTATTCATGTTCCATGTATGTGCATGGGATTTGTTATCCAGAAAGGCTTTGCCTTGGGATTTTATATCTGCAGAGCCTCCTAGTTGGGTTAAGATTAACCTGAAGGAAACAGTGCTGTCCTGCTGGAGGAGCAAGGTGGGCCAGACAACAGATTTGTTAATAGGTGGTGGAAAACAGACCTGCAGATAGGTACTTTGCTGGTCCTGTGTTTAGTAGGTAAATTTGGAACTCATGGCCAACTATAGAAAATTAAAGGGAGAGGGAAGTAAGTTTGGAGTACAGGAGAAGAAATCATAGGAAAGCCTTCAGGAGGTCATCAAGTCCACCCTTTCTCATCAGTCCCGGCCTCAGCTTAGAAATTAATTACTTAATTTCATATGGTGTTTTTGATGGTACAGATGATACAGCCATGCTGACCTAGCAGAAAATCTGCCTCAGGGGAGATGCCAAGCAGAGGTGGTCCCACTTGCACCTCACTGAATCTCTTCCCATGCACAGAAGCTCATCTCAAGACAGAGCGAGCCAGTGCCGGGACAGGGACCATTGGGAAACCAATCCTACTGAAAAAATGTCGGTAATTTTCGACTGGTTTCAACTCTGAGCCAGCTCACTTGGACAATGCAGCTGCTGGCAGGGAAGGGCTGCAGTGGAGGCCAGCAGCCATTCCTCCTTGCATGGCAGCTGGCTGCTTAACTCACTCAGCTGTGCTGATGGACTGCTCCCTCCATGGCCTCTGGCTTTGTTTGTGGGTCTCCTCCCAGTTTGAGAAAAGGTTTCCAGTGGGAGCAGCTTTTACTCACAGCCTAATTTGCCTTGGTTTTATGGTACGTGAGGCAGAACAAGGCACTGGGTGTGGAACTAGCTGGATGGTGTCAGTGGTTTCCTGTGCAGAAACAGAGGTAAATCAGGCTGGTCTAGAGCTCATTTCTGGTATAAAATGGAGAAGGATTTGGCAAGGCTGATAATAGCAAACCTGCTCTGCTGCTACCTGGAGTTACACTGGTACCAAAGGAAGGGATCACCAAGGTGTCCCATTCTCTGAGGGTTTGAAAACAGATGACATTCCCTGCCCTTGTTGAAGAAGGATGAGTACAGTAATTCCATCTCCTCCAGGGAGAGGAGCCCACATGGCTCTTCCAAGGTACTTTTGATCATATCTTCTCCTCCCTGGCTGAGCAGAAGTGACAGCAGAAGTGACACTACTCTGGAGCAGTGGTGTGACAGTGGAGGTGTTTTTGCACACTCCCACGTTTCCCCTCAGGTGAAGCCGCTCCCATCTCTGCATGGCCCTGCACTCCCACCTGGAGCCCACCTGGAGCCGACCTCCTGGTAACAATGATGGGTGGAGTGAGCAGGGATCTACAACACACCTGTGCTGCTGTGAGGATGCACCCTTGTGTCACAAGGGGCTCACCAACACTGGAGCTTTCTTCATCCCTGTCTCCATCCTCCTCCTCTTCCTCCAACCAGCTTCTTTCTTTCCTTCATCCCCAGACTTCATCCTTGTACCTTATGCACCTGGCTGCCTTCCTGAGCAGTCTGCTGGATCTCGGCTGGGAAGTGGCTGTGGAAGCTTTGCCAGGGATCAGAGGAGACCAGGGCTGCTGGATCTGGAAAAAGCTGAAGTGCTGCTGTGATAAACACTCAGCTTGTCTGAGCCCCCCCAGGAGCTTCTCCTTGGGCTCACTGCTTGGAGCAGATCTCCTCCATCCCGGTGTTCCTAAGGAGGGATGCCTGGGAAGAATGTACCAGTGCCCAGGCTTGGTCAAGAGCTGACCACCAAAGGTTGAGCACACCTGAGATCCCAAAGGCTCACAGTCCTCTCCCTCAGGGATCTCTGGTCCTGAGGTAGCATTCCTTCAGATCTTGCAAACCGGGACAGCTCCTGAGAATTCATCCCAATGTGCCTTGTGCTATTCCTTTTGGCGATCAATCCTGAAGGAACCTGAGGATCAAGGGCAGCCTCTTTGCTGTCTGCTGGTCCGTGGTTGCTCTTTACAGCCACTTCCCACTGACAGGATTTGCTCAGTGTAGAGAGCAGGAGGGGAGGATGGAGACAAGTGCCTTCAATTTGTATTTATGCCTAATACGTGTAACGAGGCAAGGACGGGTTCCTCATGTGCCTTGCAATTTACATCTTTTACTGACAAGATTTTTTTAAGCACTGTTACTAAACAGAAGTACAAAAGAGTTTGTATTTTTTTCCTTTGGGAAACAGGGAAGGATATGAGTGTTCCTTATTAACCATCCCCTTCCCAATTTCCATCTGCTGACTTTGTATTGTTGAAAACATTGACAATATTTTAAGCTTTGTACTGTACTGATCTTTATTTAAAAACTTTAGTGGAAAAAAAAATCTGTGAAAGCAAAACAATTGGTGTGGTGTAAAATTCTCAAATGCACAACTTCATAACAGAAGGTTATGAGTCATTAGAAAGAAAAGGGGATAATTACAGACAGGATATATTAGAGTGATAATAATTACAATAATTAACAATAAGGTGTGGTTTTATCTGTGCTTCTATCTTGAAGCACTTTCCAGGTTTCACAATACCTATTGGATGTCATTCCCTTTCCACAAGGGAAGAGCAGTACAGCTGCCCTGACACTGATTAGAGAAATTTTAGTTCATCATCCACAATCACAGAAGGGTTGAATTGGGAAAAGATCTCTGGGGGCCACTTCCTCCAATCCTCAGTTCAAGCAGGTCCACCCAGAGCTGGTTGCCTAGGTCCACGTCCAGATGGATTTTGAATATCTCCAAGGATGGAGATTTTATCACCTCTCTAGGCAACCTGTGCCAGTGCTCAGCCACCCTCACAGTAAAAAAGCCTTTCCTGATGCTCAGAGGAACCCCCTGTGTTCCAGTGTGTGCCTGCAGAACTCTGGTCCTGGCCCTAGGACCGGGCACAGAGCCTCACCCTGTCCTCCTTGCACCCTCCCTTCATGGATTTATATTCACCTGTAAAATCCTTCAAATACTCCCTGACCCGATCCTCTTCCTTGTACATATTCCTTGTTCCAGCCCTTCCCCCTGGTCTCAGGGACCAAGGATTCCTGGAAGTTGGTTTTGCTAGTAAAGACAGAGGTGAAGAAGGCTTTATCATGTTCTCTGTAGCCAGCTGCCACATCTTACTGAGCAGTGGACCCATATTTTCCCTACTTTCCCTTTCGTCACCCTACAGAAACCCTTCTGTTCGCCTTTGACATTTCCAAACAGATTCCAGTTGGACTTTGCCTTTTCTCATCCCCACACAGTCAGATAATGTTTCTGTTTCTTTCTGTGTCCTTGCTTTCACCTTCTCTCTGCTGCTTCTGTGTTTGAGTTTTTCCAGCAGCTCCCTGTTTATCCATGCAGGCCTGCTGGCATTTTTGCCCAGCTTCCTGCACATTGGAATGGACTGTTCATGGAGATGATTCTTCCCAGGCCTCCTTATCCCAGGGCACTCTACCAAGGGGATAGAGGCCTTTGAAGAGGTCAAATCTGAAGTCTAGTGTTTGATGTTTACCCTCCTCCCTTCCTTCAGGATCCTGAACTCCACCAGCCAACTCTGCCTTTGACCCCCACATTCCCAGTGAACCATGGCTGCTGAGTCTGATGTTCAGCAGAGCACCTCTCCTTGTTGGCTCCTCCATCACTTGGAGGAGGGAGTTACCAGCACTGCATTCCAGAAACCTCCTGGACTGCGAATCACAGAATCATGGAAGGGTTTGGGTTGGAAGAGACTGTAGAAGATCATCTCATTCCAAACCCGTGCCATGGCCAGGGACACCTTCCACTAGACCAGGTTGCTCATGGCTCCATCCATCTTGACCTTGAATGTTTCCATGGATGGGGCATCCACAGCTTCTCTGGACAACCGGTGCCAGGGCCTCACCAACCCCACACTAAATAATTTCTTCCTAATATCCAATCTAAATCTACTCTCTGCCTTCACTTTGAAGCTATTCCCCTTTGTCCTGTCATTACATGTTTCTGTAAATAGTCCCTCTCCATCTTTCCTGAAGACTGCAGTTAGGTTACCCCGAAGCCTTCTCTTCTCCAGGATAAACAATCCCAATTCTCTTGGCATTTCCTCTTAGGCAAGGTGCTTCATCCCTCTTTAGCTGTCCTTCAGCAGATGTCAGGGTGCCTGAAGTCCCCCACAAGGAGAAGGGCCTGCAAAGAGGCAACTGCCCAGTACAGCGTCACCCAGACTGGTTATCCCTTGAACCCTTCCCAGTAAGCTCTGTTGACTCCTCATCCACACAGAATTCCAGGCACTCCAACTCTTCTCACCAAAGGGCAGCTCCCTCTCTCACCTTTTTGGCTTGTCTGTATCCCTCCATTGCAACACTCGGGTCGTGGGAGCCATCCCACCACACCTTCCTGATCCTGACAAGATCATGGCCCTGCAGATGCACCCGGATCTCCGACTCGTCATGCCCAGTCCCCACACTGCTGGTGTTCTCTACACACACACTCCAGAGAGACACCCCAGCACACTGACTGACCAGATTTAGGGATCCCAGTTTTAGGGATTTCTCCCCCAATGTGTTTTGTTGATTTTCTGATACCTTTCTGTCATATTGCTCCATATCCTCAACTCATCAACCTTAGCAGGAGAGTAGTGTGTGATCACATACATAATTCACCAATTTTTCCTGCATTTCAGAACTTAAAACCTCTAGAATATCTTCTGATTTTCCTTCTAATAACCAGTAATTTTAATTATTATTTCTCAATATAGCACACAGACCAAGGCTTCTGCAGGTTGTGTGTTTACCCACCAGAGGGCGAGTTGTCTCCATCTGTGTCCTCCAGTGCCATGAAAGCAGAGCCCGATAAAGAACTCCTTTTTCCTTTCATGAGTAGATAGCAGGGATGTGGGAAGCTAAAAAGGCTCATCTTAGCCTTGGCAAGTGAGACTTGTCTGTACAGAAGTTGTCAAGGATAAAGTTTAACCCATATCTTCACTTTAATTCCTTATCCCTCATTTCTCCTCTCTCTTGCTTTACAGTCAGTATTCCTAAGCACCAGCTTCTGCTATGTCTTTTCTTCTACTTCCTTCTTGGAATCCCAGAATGGTTTGGATTGGAAGGGATATTAAAGACCATCTCCAAACCCCTGCCATGAACAGGTTTTAACCTTCCATTAAACCAGGTTGCTCAACCTGGCCTTGGATGCTTCCAGGGATGGCGCAGCCCCATCTTTTCTAGGCAACCTGTGCCAGGGCCTCCTCACCCTCACAGGGATGAATTCCTTCCCAATATCCCATCTAACCCTGCCCTCTGGCAGTTTAAAACCACTGCCCCTTGTCCTGTCACTGCATACCCTTGTAAATGATCCCTTTTTGGCTCTCTCGGGGCCCCTTTAGGCACTGGAAAGGACTCCAAAGATTTCCCAGAGCCTTTTTCCCAGGCTGAACATGCCTAGCCTGTCATCTCTACAAGCTGTGTACCAGGCACTCTGCCACACAGCCTTGTCACAAATTTGCAGTCACTCTCCTTGGGGATGATCCTTGGCACACAGAGGCGAGTTTCCATCTCTGAGACAGGCCCTGTTCCCTGTTAAACGCTGCCTGGATATTGCAGCTTGAAAAATCAGAGCAAGGGCTTGATCAGAGTCCTGCACGTGGGTCTAAGTCCGCCCTCAGACCAGCAGCTTTGCTGTCTTCCAGATTCAGCTCTTTCAGCCCTGCTTGGCCTTCAGTTCATTGTTTTCCTTTCTAAGCTCATCAGCCTCATTCTTTATCTCCCACCGTCTGGCTTTCTTCTCTCTCCCACACCGTGCTCAGACAGACAGGCTGGCTGCAATTCTCCCTGCTTAACTTCTGCTTACAAAACCCTCGGATCTGCCGCATGCCCTTGAATCACAGCCTGGCTTGCCTGGTGTACTGGTGAGAAAGAGAACAAAGCAAAGATGCACAAAAAACTTATTTTTCAGGGAATCCTAGAAGGCTTGGGTTGGAAGGGACATTCAGGATCATCCCATGCCATGGGTAGGGACACCTTTCACTAGACACAGTTTCTCACAAATCCTGTCCAACCCGGCCCTGAAGACTTCCAGGAATGAGGAATCCACTTCTTTTGGGGAATCCACAGCTTCTGTAGGCAACAAACAACTTCTGTTTTCCATGGTGATGGATTTAGCTGTTTTCTCTCCTGCATTTGGGAGTGGCTTTTGCACAGCCACCTTTCCTTGGTGGTATCCCTGATGTTTCGATGTTTCCTTTTGCTCCTTCCTCCAGAGGTAAAAAAGTCATGTTTGAAAGAGGGGAATTACATCAGTGCTACATATGACAAATACACTATTTCACAACTATATACATTTTTATACATATATATATATATATATATTCACCATAAACCAGCACAATCACTTCTGTTGAAATATTTCAATCACTCCAGGTATGGACGGATTTGTCCCTTCACAGCTGCACAGGGCAAGGGAAACTCCTCATAAAGAAGCAGTCCAGCTGCCACCACCCGTTTGAGACGCCAAGATGTTTTAATATGAAAAGGCTATGAGGGGCTACGAGGGAGATATGAGGGGCTGTGAGGGGAAAATCCCTAATAAAATAGGATTACCGCTTTCCCCGTGTTCAGTTCCCCGCTGCGGGGGCCGGTCTCCCCTCACGGGTCTGGGGGGGGCGGTTCGGCCCCTCAGGGCCCGCCCCGTTGCCATGGCGACCGGCGCTCACTGCGCAGGCGCGGAGGGAGAGGCGGGAATGGCGCCGCGCATGCGCACTGCGCGCGGCCGCGGTTGCCGTGGAGACGCGTCGGCCGGGCCGGGCCCGCAGCGCCGCCACCGCCACCGCCGCCGCCGCCATGAGCTCGGGGCCGGAGCCGGGGCCGGTGC
>JAWWMU010000153.1:109043615-109072883 GCA_035048155.1 Cinnycerthia olivascens
AAGTGGGGCCTTGAAGGTATAAATAAGATTAGAGGCTTAACCATGTGGGGCGAGGGAGGGGGTGGAGAAGAAGCAGTTTTCAGCTTGTGATTGGACTGACTGCAAGCCTGAGGCTGGAAAAGGAGCTGGAGCTTGTTCTTTCCGCACTAGAAATGCTTACAACTCTGTTTTACTTGGCAAAAGTCAAGAGGTTTTATTATCAGGGACTCATAATTTCCCCTGCTTTCTCTGGAGCTGTAAGTGTTGGAAGCACAGTGGGACCAGGCAGGCTCTTGAAGTGCAGGTGAGGTGCCACTTGTGGAGCAGTTTGATGTCACTCAAGTCTGACCCTGCTCTTCAGTGCTGAAGAACAAGACTGGCTGATGGGGATCAGGTCCTGTGCACAGCTCTCATTGAATGCAGCCCTGGAGAAGGACTTGGGGCTGCTGATGGATGAGAGGCTGGGGCCCAGAAACCTCCACCATGTGCTGGGCTGATTCCCCCATGTGGGCAGCAGGGAGGGGGCGATTCTGCAGAGGTGCCTCCAGATCTGGGGTCCTCAGCACAAACAGGACCTGGAGCTGCTGGAGCAAATCCAGAGGAGTCCATGGAGATGCTCCAAGGGCTGCAGCCCCCCTGCTCTGGAGCCAGGCTAAGAGAGCTTCTGGAGAAGAGAACATCCAGAGAGACCTCAGAGCCCCTTCCAGAGCCTAAAGGGGCTTCATGAAAGATGGGAAAAACTTTTTAGCAGGGTCTGTAGCAGTAGGAAAGGAATGATGGTTTTAAACTCAAAGAGCCTTAATTGAGATTAGATACAAGGAAGAAGTTTCTTACAAAGAACATGATGAGGCCTGGCACAGGTTGCCCGGAGAAGCTATGGCTGCTTCATCCCTGCCTAGTGTCCCAGGCCATGTTGGACAGGGTTTGGAGCAACCTGGGATAGTGGAAAGTGTCCCTGCCCAAGGCAGGAGATGGAACTGGATAATCTTTAATGTCCCTTCCAACACAAACTGTTCTATGAGTCTATGACTTTGTAGACAGGTGACAAAACAATTGTTGTGCTTTTGTACATTTCATAATTGCAGTTCTGTGAGCATGACATGCCTTGATTTAACTCAGCAAAGAAAATCCTATGTCATGCCCAGAGGAGGGTTAAGAAAATAAATAACAATGGAATGCACAGAGGGTGCACAACAGTGAAGGGAGCACCATGAGGCAGTAACTGAGGTCCCACAGTACTCTGTACTGCTGACAAATAGGGTAGGGAACAAAGAGCTGGTGAGATAAATACCAGGGCAGATAAAGTGCTGACACACAGTTCTAGGCACTGAATATGGTAGCAGTCAGGAAATTCAGTGATTTAAGTTCTTCCAGAGTCTGTGGCAGTGCAAGGATCTGTGTTCACTCTCATGCTTTGCACATCCACCACTCACTGTTTTTTCCACTTCTCTGATCTAAGTACAAAATCTGATTTTAAATATCTGCTGCAGTAGTTTATAATAAAATGCTGGGGATGTGTGCGGGGGGAGACATTCTTGATACTGCACACTCTTACTGGGTTTTTTTGTGCTTCCAGTAGCTGTATCTGCTAAATTCATGCAGTATTTTGATAGCTGGATTTCCTTCCAACAGAAAACATCTTTTCATCGGCCCCAGACACTGGACTTCAAAAATGGATATGCCTTTTCCCGGCTGCCAAGAGAGGGGGTTGGTGGGGACACACTCTTTGCAAATCAGCTCTCTCAAGATGAATTAGATGATTTATGCACCAAGGGAACCACACTGACCTATGGGCAAGTCAAGAGGTCTGCACCTTCCCGCTTCACTCCAGCATTCGTGGCTTATGACAAAAAGGTATAAAGAAGCTGATTCCAGGAATATCACTGGCCAAATTCGGAGACATAAACAGTCAGCTCCAGGGTTCACGGGACTGCGTGCAGCAGTTTTCAGATGCCAGAGCCCTTAGTCAGAGACAGCTGAATCCCAGACTGAAAGAGGCTTTCTTTGCTCGGGAGGAGGATTATACCACTAAACGCTGTAAGACATTCCCTGCAAGTTACACTCGAGCATTTGCGGCAGATGTTGGAATAGAGGTTTGTTTAGCTCTGGAAAGCTCCGGTTTGTAAGCATTGCTCTGTAAGCCACAGCCTGGAGTTTTGTGTTTCCAAAACTATACTGAGGTTGTAATTGAGCTTTAACTGGAAAAGTCAGTCTGCAGAGGGAACTCTGGTAGCCTGTTTGGCATGGCCTATCTAATCATGCTTGCGTGGTCACCACAGCGTGTCACAACCTGAACTGCTCCATTAATGCTTCCCTTGTTGCATCTCAGTGATCATATCAGACTGGGTGGTGGCTCTGTGTCTGCTCAGAGCAGTCCTGAGCTGACCCTTGGTCTGCAGTGTGCCAATGGCCCACGCTGCAGCCTGCAGCCGTGGATGGAGCAGCTGCTGCAGAGGGAAATGCAGGGCTCAGGAGCTCAGCACGTGCAGGCTCCACACGCTGCCAGCCCTGCCAGAGCAGCCAGCAGCCAGCCAACCCTCGGCCTGGCTGTGACACAGGCTGGGGAACACATGTGCTCTGTTAATTGCTGAGGCTGTTCCTTCAGAGTAATGTAGATGTTGCTGTTTAATCTGTCAGATCCTTCTCTGCCCCTTCCTTCAAGCCACAGGAGCAGCAGGGGCTCCAGTGCTGCTGGGGATGCCACGTTCCCTTGTGGGGCACTTTGTTGCCTGATAGGAACTTGCTGGCTTTATCATCTCTTAACTATCCAGGCCTCTGGGCTGATGTAGGCTGGGTATGCAAGGCCTGATTGGCCACCTGCACCTTCTTAGGGGCATTGAATGATCTTGGGGCGAATATTCCTCCTACTTGTGCCAAGCAGAGGGGCTGGCTGAATAGTTCCCTTCTTCCCCCAGCACAAATCAGTTTTTGCTGTCAGTGCTGAATAGATGTGACTTCAGACCATGGAAAGGGACCTTAAAGATCATCTTGTTCCAGCCTCCCTGCCATGGGTAGGGACACCTTCCACTAGACCAGGTTGCTCAGAGCCCCTCCAGCCTGGCCTTAAAATGATGATCCCTTTCAGATTTTAAAATCCTCAGATATGGTTGAACTCTTTGCTAAAATCTGTGGGTGACTTCCCTAAATCAAAGCTGACAAATAAAGAGCCACATGTGTCAGTAAAGTAGATTACTGTTGGCAGCCAAGCACCTGGCAGTAGGTGAAACAGCAGGTGATCAAGAAGTAGGGAAAAGGCTGTATTTTTACACTTGTCTCAGGCACACCAATTTTGCAAAAGGCACATTTTGATAAAAGCCCTCCTGCTGCCTCTGCTGTCACTCACAGATTACACCACAGTTGTCTTTGAAGATTTTTAGAATCTAATCCAGTAATTTTACACTACCAAAGCAAATTACAAATAAATTATTGGCCTTGATAGACCAATCATGGCATTCAAATTGTTTCTTTCTCTCTCCCTTTGCTCCATTGTCCCTTGGGCAGGTTTTGAAGTTCGATGCCTACTTCATGGAGGAGGTTCCTATCTCTGCAGAGGAGCATTACCGGATCCGCCAGGTGGGCCTCTACTACTACCTGGAAGATGACAGCATGTGCATCATCGAGCCTAAGGTGAAGAACTCGGGTCTGCTTCAAGGCAAGCTCATGAAACGCCACCGGGTGCCCAAGAATGAGCACGGGGATTATTACCACTGGAAGGATCTGAACGTGGGCATCGACCTCCCCATCTACGGCCGGACCTACCGCCTGGTCAACTGCGACTCCTTCACCAAGGTGTGTTGTAGGGAGAGCACTGACACAAAGTCTCCTGGGAATTCCAGGGGTTTAATCACCTGTTAAGAGTCCAGCAGTTTGCAGCTGTAGTTTTTGTGATATGAGTGCTCTCAGTATTTCATTTTGCTTTTTGCGTAGATTTCTTCTTTCAGGCGGAAGGGGAGTTCAGGGTGTGACATCTGCTGAGGGCAAGATAACATCTCAGTCCATCCTTTGTCCTCAGGACTTCTCTTTACAGTACAAATACAATTCTAAGTTCATGCCTAGGCAGTTTAACAGCTTGGAGTTCAGATGAAACATGGTGCATACATGAGAGGAAAATTAGTGATCCTGACTCTTCTGATTTAATATTCCTCTGTTAGAAACAGTGGAAAGGAATACAAGCAGTAACTCTGCCCACATCCACAGCCAAACCATGATCCATGGGTTGAGAACTGTGGTATGAACTGACCTTTCTAAGAAAGCTTACTCATTGCCTGCTTTTCTATTTCTGGCTATTTCTGTGCCAGTAAATGAAATAATAACAATCAAATAACAAGAAATAAGAATTACCAGTACGCTGGTATCCTGATAGATCGTCCCCTGTAAAATCTCAGCCCTGTTCAGATACTATTCTTCCAGGCCAGGAGTTAGACTGCTCCAGGGACCATTCCCAATAGGTGAGTTACATGCAGTCAACCTGTCCTAGAGGCTGGGAGAGTTTTAGGTCCAGGCTTTTCCTTGTCAGTTGGCCTCAGTGCCCAGGAATGTTCCCAAGCATGTATAATATATTGGTATAAAGGTGGCTGTGGGGCCAGCTCTGCTGGAACTGGGTGACTCTTCAAGTCAGTCCACATCAAATGAAGAGCTGGTCCTCATGTTAATATTGGTGGAAAACATGGAATGAGCTACATGGGTCTACATGTCAAGGCCAATAGTGTATTTCTCATTTGCTGACATCTTCCAGACCAGAAAATAGTGAGTCTAGAAGTGTGAACCTGCCTTGTGAGTCTCCAAGGGGATCTCATTCCTGTGGGAAATGCTTGCATAGGTGCTTCCTGGGCTGAATGTTTTCATGGACCCCTTCCCAAAGACAAAAAGGGAACAAGTCCCTTGACTTCAGAGATTGTTTTGGGTGACTGATGCAAGTCCATGAGTAACACCCTGGATTTTGCTCATGGTCCAAGGTAAGCAAAAAATCCCTTAATAAACAAGCAAATTTCACTCTTTCTGTGGGAAAAGTACTCCTGAAAGATGGAATGAAGCTGCCAGTGACACATATCCTTGTGCCTGAAGGGTCTTGATGTGCCCAGTGTGGGTGAAAATAGCTTCTAACCGTCTGACATAGCTCTAAGTTCTTGCAAATTCAGGCTGACTACATCTGTGTTTATACAGCAATTTAATCTTTTTAATTTACATAAAAGAGACCAACTGACAGTTTTCTTCCATTTAAAGCCCTAAGGCCAGGGAAAACTGTGCTCAAGTAAAATCTGAGTAAGGATGTTCAGGACAGGACTGCTCTGATTAATTAAAGGGTAAGCAAAGATAAGAAACAGCCTAAACAAATCCATTTGTCATCTGCTCTCTTTTGCTGTTGCTGTGGAATTCTCTGTGAGGAGTGAACTTGCAGAATTCTGACCTCACTCATCCCAGCCCACCTGTAACCTCTAGTCACCTCTTACCTCCAGAACTCCTGGCAGCACTAACACCTCAGATGACCTTCCTAGGTGTTCCTGGAGAGCCAAGGAATTGTAGTGAACCCTCCAGAGGAGCTGATTTCGGATCCTTACACAGAACAGCGCCGGACACCTGTGCGAAAACGCATCGTGCCCACAGGTCCTGACCCCTTCAGGCAGTTTCTGACCTATGACACAAAGGTGAGATAGCTGGGCATTACCCAAATTATTGCATAATTACCCACATCACACCAGTGAGGCACCTTCAGTCCTGTGTCCTGGTCTGGGCCTTCACTTTAGGAAACACATTGAGGGTCTGGAGTGTGTCCAGGGAAGGGGCTGGACACCAGGAGCTGCTGAGGGAGCTGGGAAAGGGGCTCAGCCTGGAGAAAAGGAGACTCAGGAGGGACCTTCTGGCTCTGCACAATTCCTTGACAGGAGGGGACAGCCGGATGGGGGTCAGTATCTTCTCCCAGGCAACCAGAGACAAGACTGGAAATGGCCTCAAGTAGTTCAAAGGAAGGTTTATGTTGAATGAGGAAAAATTTCTTCACAGGAAGGGTGATTAGACATTGAAACAGGCTGCCCACGGAGGTGGTGGAGTCCCCAACCCTGGAGGTGTCTAAGGAATGACTGGAAGTGGCACTCAGTGCTCTGGGTTGGGTGACAAGGTGGGGGTTAGCCAGAGGTTGGACTCAATGATCTTCCAGCCTAAAAGATTCTGTGGTTACAGTGAATATGTGCTATTGAAACCCAGGTCTTGTGAGTGTCTTCAGCCTCACTCATCCTAAATTGTCTCAGCCTGCTGAACAGACTCCAGATTTGCTCCTTTCTTGGCTTTAATAAGAAACAAAACCTTTTATGCTTTTTTTTTTTTTCCTGGGCTTTGTGCCTTGTAAACAGCTCCTCTTTGGATTGCAGAGCCTGTGCTCAATATCATCCATTACTCTCTTGCTTTCTGTTGGGGTGAGATAAGCCACCTGCCTCTGGAATTTAGCAGCCAGATGCAGTTCTATTAGGAATGGTCTTGCTGCATCCACTCCTCTCCTCCCCCAAAACATTGATGCCAGGTGCCAGAGTAGGCAATTTCAGACAAACACAAATGCCCCTTGCTCTGACTACATTCTCCCTGTGCCTCTTCAGGAGCTGAACCTTGGGGAACTCTTGAGCATCTCAATGTGATGAGTTTGATTTCTGCAGCACGGTAAGATGATTCTGACCCATGTTTGTCTGTTTTTCTTTCTCCACCCCAGGTGCTTCGCTTCTATGCCATATGGGATGACACCAACTGTGCCTTTGGTGATCACCATCCCTGCATCATCCGTTACTTCTTGGCAGATGACACAGTGGAGGTTCGGGAAATCCACAAGAAAAACGATGGGAGAGACCCGTTCCCGGTGCTGATGAGACGCCAGCGCTTGCCCAAAACCTTTGTGGACAAGAACAGTAAGTTTAGATTGGCACATCCATCTGTGTGTGCTAAGGTGTCATTATTTCAGGGTCCAAAAAAAAAATTCTTCAAATGGTCACTAAATTCTTGATCTTTTTGGAAACAGTGGCAGGACAGCAGTGCAGCATCTCTCTGTAGCTGTTTATACACCTTGCTTTTATATCCCTTTTCACTAGGAAATGTTAACATCTCCCTCATTAATTTATTTTTCCTTCTGCTCCCTTGTCCTTAGAGAATTTCCCAAGCTGTGTGCTGGAGATCACTGACCACGAGGTGAAAGAGTGGTACTCACCCAAAGATTTTGCCATTGGCAAAACTGTCACCCTCCTTGGACGCACCTTCTTAATCTATGATTGTGACAAGTTCACCCAGGACTTCTATCGTGAAAAATATGGCATCACAGACTTCCAGCCAGTGGATGTAAATAAGAAACCACTTGAAAAAACCCCACAGGTACTGCAAACAATTTCTCAAAAGAAGGGAGGAAAGGAAGCAGTTGGTGTAAGCTCTTAAAGCAGAGTTCCAGCTTAATAAGAACCTGTAGGAAACAAGTTCAGCTTAAAGGAAAAAATCAAGTAACTTGAAAAAGACAAGGCAAGAATGGACATTGATCTAAAAATGACAGCGTGGCTGCACTCATACTACTGAACTCTCCCTCACTCTCCAAAACAGTGTTGCCAAGTCCAAACTGCCTACTGGGGATGGTCACAGCCCTTGTTACTTCCCAAACTGAGCCCAGAAATGGTTTGGAGTTATGGCTTAGACCACAGGCATCAATGGGGATTAGGTTGCCAGTGTAACTATTTGATGGCTGAGTTTCTGTCCACGGGAAGGTTTAGTTGGAACTAGATGATTTTAAGGTCCTTTTCAACACAAACCATTCTATGGTTCTTTAATACAGCCATAACCTTTTAATTCAGAGAAATTCCCTGGCTTCTGATTTTCAGATTTGCTTAATCCTCTTATATTTTCATTTAATACAACACATGGTCAGGCTGGTGCCATCCATCTCTACTGGGCAGGATGTCACAGCTCTTTCTACCTGGTGGCAGAATATTTCCTTCCAAATCTAATGGGCTTTGCTAAATCTTGTAAACTTTGTCTTGTTGCAGCAGTTTATGGTTGATATCTCCTCTGGGTGCAGGTAATTCCTCCCTATAATGGTTTTGGCATCCCTGAAGACTCTCTCCAGAACTGCCTTAGTCTCTTTCCAAAGCCTCCATGGAAAGATATCATTAAGATGCTGGAGAATAATCTCAAGGTCCTGCGGTACCAGGTGGCCCTGGTGAGTGTTTTCCTTGGTGGAATAGTGCCAGGAGGATGGGAGGAGCAGCCAGCCCAGACAAGGCTGTTGGCAAACTCTCCTTTGTGCCAGTGGGAAAAGAGAGCTCCCCAAGCCAACACGAGTGTCCCTGGGGGGATACCATGGGGTTATTGTGTGCTTGCTGTGACAATTGGCAGCTCATAAAACTAGGAAAAAAAAAAAAAAAAAAAAAAAGGCCAGAAAGTGCAAACCACACCTGCTACAAACCCACAGCCATTTATGGCAAAACTCCCTCTGCCACTGCTACGTGACAGATGGCCCCAGCTGAAACAGCCTGCACTGGGCACTGTGCCTCTGCCTGCCTGCCACCACTGCCACCAGACAGTGCTTGATGTCTGTGCTGCTGGCTCCAGCCCCTGTCCTTCTCCAGGCCAGTCCTGGATGCAGCAGCCAGCAAGGAGCTGTCCTAGCAGAGCAGCCAGGTGCTGGTGTGGAAGCTGGAAAATCCATGAGATCCATGAAATCCTCTGTGCCAGCTCTGCAGCTGGTTTATGCAAGGAGCCTCTGGCACATCCAGCAGCAGCGATGGCATTTCCTGTGCTGCCTTGTGCCTGCCCTCTCCAAACACTCCGGGTGGATAAGGGCTGGTTTCTTTTCCCTATTGTGCAGGCGTTCCCTAAAGGTCACAGCTGAGGAGTTAAGATCCACTTAGCTTTAAACTCAGCAAGTCAAGCCACTGGTGTGTCAGGGGAGTGACTTCCTGTGACTAAGGGCTGAGGCAGCACCAGCCTCTCTCAGGCACTCAGCATGATGAAAAATGTAATTTAAATCTGAATTTTACAGCCTCTCTGGGATGAATCATTCCATATAGGATATTCATTTCTCTTGGATTACTCAGGCTGTGCAAACACTGAATATACTCAGTAACTTCAGCCCAGATTCTGCTTCAGTGGCTTGAGGAAAGCAAGTCACCTTTGAAATTCAGATCCTAAGTGCTGTCTAGTGCTTTGTTACGCTATGTCAGCACATCAAGTGCTTTGTTTAGTCAGCTATAAAAAAACCTCTGAGTGCTTATGAGTAGGTTACTAGGCACTGCTAAACACCCCAAGCAAGGAAAACCTGGTTCAAATGCTCTGTTCCAAACCTGCACCTTTGCTCTAGGAATCACCAGTGCCTGAGGACAAAAATCGTCGATTCATTCTCTCTTATTTCCTCTCTGATGACACCATTGGCATCTATGAACCCCCAGTCAGAAACTCTGGCATCCTTGGGGGCAAATACTTAAAAAGGACCAAAGTTACCAAGCCAGGGTCTACTCCAGAGAATCCCATTTACTATGAGCCCTCTGACTTCACCATCGGTTCTACAATTGAAGGTAAGGTTTTTTTCAGCCTGGATTTATATTACTCTGCTCTGCTATGTCATTTGTTGCATGGACAGTGCATATCCCTTCCTTCCTTTGAAAGATCTGCTGCTTCTGGGTCTGGTCACGTTTGAGTTTCCAGATCAGCAGCTGGTGTACATTGATACAACTTTATTACTGTCAATGTCTGAACCTTTCAATCAATGAAATTATTCTTACTTCAAGAAGTGAAACAAGCAGCAGAGCTGGCTCCAAGGTGAGCCCAGCCACAGGACAGGAATCCTGCTCCCTCCTGGATGAAGAAATTACCTTAACCCATGCTAAAACACAGGTACCATTAACTCTTTAATGCTTCTTCCCCAGTGTTTGGCCGCAGGTTTATTATCATTGACGCTGATGAATATGTGCTTAATTATTTGGAGAGAAATGCAGAGAGTTTCCCTGCAGAAACAGTGCAATCCATAAGGGATCATTTCCTCCCACAGAAGGTGGTGGTGGACACTACCAGCAGGTAGGTGACAAAGAATGGTTGGTGAGGCAAAACAAGACTCAGGGTTGACAACTAAAGACATTTTCAGCAGCCCCCCTGGGCTCCAGCCTCCTGCTCTGCTGGTGGTTCAGCTCCAAGAGGCTGTGCTTGGGCACATTCAGAGGGTGAGAAGTGGGTACAGCAAAATGTTGTGGCTGCTGCCAGTCCCAAAACCTCCTGGCTCAGCAGCAGAGACAGAGAAGTGGTCACAACACCGAGCCTGAGTTCAAGAAATGTTTGGACTTCCAGCCAAAATCAGAATCACAAAATGGCTTGGGTTGGAGGGACCTTAAAGATCAGCTCAGTCCAACCCTGTCATGGGGCAGGGACACCTTCCACTATCCCAGGCCGCTCTAAGCCCCATCCAACCTGATCTTAAATATTTCCAGGGGTGGGGGACACATCTGTTCCCACAGGCATTAATTCACTGTAACACATGAAGCCAACTTGAGCTGCTTGATGGATGGAGGCTCAGCAGTTGGTGGGAGGAGTCTTTTCTTAGGTCATTTATTCTTCTTTGCTTATCAGCCCATCAGAGCCTACACCACATCCTCCTTTTAGCTGTCTGCACCCAGTTTGTGTGACCCAGTACAACAACCCTGTTACCTCAGAACATGGTTTGGAGGCAGTTACATCGTAGCTCTGGTTGAAACTCAAGTTTCCCACAGTTTCTGACACTGTGGAGCACACAGGGAAATGCTCCTTTTTTCACTCAAGTGTCACAGCAAGGCTGCCAAAATGAGTTTTTACATGAAATCCTGTTATTCCTTTCTCCTGCAGTGGCATCCCCAAGAAGGACCTGGATGATTTAATTGTGGAGGTTCAGAAAGAACTGAAGCTCCAAGAGCCCTTCAACACCAGGCAGCTTCATGAGGCATTTCATCATATTGACAAGGAGGGCTCTGGCTTCCTGGATAAAGCAACATTTTTAAACATTTGTGACAGGTTCAACGTGCCAACCAGCAGCATTCTTCTTAAAAAGGTCGGATGGAAGGGGTGCTGTGCATGTGGAATTCCCCTCCTATGGCTCTTCCAAAAGATCTCTTCTAAAAACCAACCCTAACCAGCTTCTCTAGCCTTCAAAGGGGAACAAATTCAAGAAAAGGGCAAGACAGTCCCAGTTTAGAAAAACTTCTGAGCTGCTGGACTGAGCCTGAGTCTTAGAGGAGATAATAACTGCTGTCCTCTAAGGAAAGAGAAAAAATGTTATCCAGGTTGCCCCCCATGTTTGGCTGCACTGTAATGTGTGAAAATTCCTGCTGGTTCAGGTCTCGGATGAGTAGAAGAGGTTTTGTATCATGATAGAGATCAGGAATCATGACAGAAATCAGGGATAGGCTCCTGCACAGCTTGGAGTGTCTGTGATGGCTTAAACACAGCTGGGATTGAGCAGAGGTGACACTGAGGGGTTCAAGGAATGTGACTTAGGAAAGCTTAGAGACATTCTGGATTTAACAGCAACTGAAGTTCTAAGAACAAAGTATTTTTCAAAACTATCATTATCATTGTCATTGTCATTGTCATTATCATTAATACTATTAACATTATTAATATTAATATTGATATTTTAGGATCTTAATGCCCTGGTTAACACTTGCTGGGCACTGTGAGCAACAAACAGCACATGGAGATCACAGTCTGCAAAGCAGAAAATGTGAGGGAAACTGAGGGAAAATTCCTGCAGTGAGGATGGAGGAAGATCCCTTTAGGAATATGACTGGCAAGGATGTTTCCTCAGCATCATGTGATAGGCAGTAGATTAATGGCAAATAAAGGGAGACTTGAGAGAAATCTAGAAACCAGAGGGAGTTATTTCCCCTGCTAAAATAAAAACTTTTCTAAAGCAGCCATCTGTGAGCATCACAGCCATAGTTGGAAAGGTGCATGGGCGGGAGATTTGTGTCTCTGAACGTGGGATGAATGAAATCTCTGACAAGCACCCAGGGCCTTCCTGTGCCAGTGTTCATCAGAGCTTACTCTGCCCTGAGGAATTTACAGTGTGGTGACAATCCCTGCTCCACTCTGGGAGAGAACATCCCTAAAATTATGTGGAGGACCTGTGACAAAATTGAAGCTAAACTCCCCCCAAGTTTGAACCCCAGTCTTGGACCTGTGCACTAAAAACATCCATCTCCTCTCCTGAAATCTTAATCCCAGTGTTCCCAGAGCCCTGGGAAGCTCTGGCAGGGCTATAAATTAAACATATGGCAGAGAGTTCACTGCCTGGAGAGGAGCACAGCTGTCAGTCACAGAAGCAAACCCCAGAGAATCTGTCTCCAGGCGACAAGGGGAAGAAGAATCCTTTCAAGGAATTGTGATATTAGACCTTTTCCATCTCTCTGGGTGTCAGACGGAGATTAGTTATGCAATTAAAGAAACAAAAGCCTTCTTTCTTCCCCTGAAGCACACAAAGGCTGTGGCTCTGTAACACAATGCAGGGTCAGGCACGGACACGAGAACTGGCTCATTAGTGGGGCTGTCACCAAGCTCAATTATCTGTGTCTGCCCTTCATGCCATGTGCACACACCAAAGTGACACCAGGGAGCAGTGACTGGTCACATACACTGCCCCCACCCCACTTTTGGCAGGATTTCTGCAAGATTTCCTGTGGCCCATCTCAGTCTGTGGCCATGCTTTGTGTTTTTGTGGCTCTGTCGCCACTCTGGTGAGGCCCAGAAGGAAATCAGGATTAAACTCAAACATGTTAACTCTTCTCCTTGCATGGATTAGTGTCATCTCTAGGCGTTCAAGGTTGGACTTGAACCTTTAGATCATCCATTCCAACCTTTAGATCATCGACTTCAATCCTTAAATGGTTGGACTGGATGATCTTGTAGGTCTTTTCAATCCTTAATTTTTCTATGATTCCAAGTTTACCTGTGATTCAGGACTACCAGGATGGGGAAATCCACATGGGATTTCCCATAAGGAGAACTCTGGGCACTTTCCCCTAAAAACAACCCCAATTCTGCAGCTTTTCCCAGCTCTTTATGGTGTTTGCTGTGTTTTTTGTCCCCACAGCTGGTTGACTACTGTTCCTGTGATGAAGACAAGGTAAACTACCGTGAATTCCTTCTAGCCTTCCCTAGTAATCTCTTCCCTGAAGCTGAAGGACAGGACCAGCAATTGAACTCTCAGCTGACTTGAAGAAATTCTTCAAAAAGGATGTTCTGGTTTTCAGCCTTGCTTTGCTCTCTCCCTCCTCCTTTGACACACCCAGCTGATTCCACCCTCATGGTAACTTTTTGTCCTTCCTAACCTCTCCCTGCCCTTTCAGCCACACCCTAACTCAACCTCACTACTGCTGGATGTTGAAATGAAACTTATAGGAGAAAAAAAAAATAATTCTGACCAAAGTCAGGTTCTTCTGTTGTTTTCTCAACCTTTTAGTGCAGTACTTTAGAGAGCTAAAGCTCTCTGGAGCTTGGAGTGAAAAGCACTCCAGGTTTCTCTCAGATGAGCCTTTCACCTTCAAGTAGTGAAGACTGCCAGTTTGTTATTAAAATTACAATAAAACTGCATTGTTATAAAAGTGTTAAAAAGTCTCTTTTTTATAGAGTGTCTAAAATAGTTATGGAGTAAAAGAAGTATTGGGGGGAAACCCACAAATTATGATTCTGGGTCTACTCAAAGTAAGGTGATGGTGGTGAGTTTTGTTATGTGGAGGTAACAGGGGTCTGGACACAAATCTGCTGACAGCAGCTCTGCATTTTTTAACAAGAAGTTGGGAGAATGGTTTCAGGACTGAGATCCCATCTAAAGCCACCTCATCCACCTGTCCTCTCACCAGACAGGTCTCCAAGGAAAAGGGAACAGGGGCAGTTGGCACAGCAATAGTTATGACACTCGTGCTCCTCCAGGAGTCACATTACTCATTCCCCCGTGCAGGTAACGTGGCAGAGCCTCCTCACCCCAAGTGACACCTGCCAGGTGTTGCCATGGAACAGAAAAGGCAGCTCTCACACACACAGAGAACAAAGCTCTCTGGAACAAAAATGCTGCTTGGGATCAGCTTTTGTGCTGTGGATTCCTACTTCCCCTCAGAGAGTCTCCATGTGACAGCTCCCTCCTGTCTCCCCTTGTTTGGAAAGGTCACTGCTCTTCCCTTCTGGGCCTGTTTTGTGCTGCTGCTCACCTTGAGCAAGGATCAGCCCAGGGATCTTGGTCCACCTTGGATTTAAAGAGACCAAAATCTTACAGATGAAATTACTTGAGCTGTAGAAAGTCAGAAATTATTTTCTGCACAAGCTCTGAGACCATAACCCAACCCTCAGCCAAGTGATATCGTGTGCCTGGGGCCAGCTGCACAAAAGATACAATATAGTTCACCAAAAATATGTGCCTAAACCACATCAGATAAATCATCTCCTACAAATACCCTTATCCTCCACTCCCTCTGATGAAAGCAGCCACAAATCATGAACTCTGGAGCAGCTGCCTGTGCTGTGGAAATGGGAAATATGGGAAGATGAATCCCAGCTGCAAGGGCTTGGGTGGCAGGATAAGGGGGAATGGCTTTAAACTGAAAGATTTAGATTGAATATTGGGGAAAAAATTCTTCCTGTGAGGGTGGGGAGGGTGCCCAGAGAAGCTGTGGCTGCCCTGAAATGTCCAAGGCCAGGTTGGATGGGGCTTGGAGCAACCTGGGATAGTGGAAGGTGTCCCTGCCACATGATCTTAGCTTAGCAAAATAATAAAGCATCAGTGGAAACAGCACTGGAAGAATCTATGCCTTTTATTTATTTCAGAAAAATACTTCTGCTGAGTTTATCACAAACGTCACTGAACAACAAACAACAACAAACAAAATCCATACAAAAACTGAAGTGACAGGAAGAATGAAACAAACAGGATAAAATACCAGAGACTGTGAATTCCCCCCACCCCCTCCAAAATCAGGAAATTTGCACTAAAGCATAAATATGGAAGAACAGAAATTTTCCTCAAGTTCCTTTGCTGAAGTTTGATCAGTTGAGTTCAACATTTTCGAGGAAAAACTACACACCTCTGCCTGGCTTTTCCAACAGCCATTCCTCCCAGAAAAACACACACACAGCTCCAAGGAGGAGGAACATCACAGCTGGGCACAAAACCTACTAAACCAATCTTTCATCCCCCATGGAGTTTCCTTGAAAGCTGTAAATCCAACCCCATCATCTCCATCCACTGCTGACACAATCTGGGGTCCATCTACCAAAGGCAAGAGCCCGAGGCTGCTGCAAGCCCACAGGCACTGCAGCAAAGGCAGGGTGGCTCCAAACTCCCAGAGCCACTTGGAGGCAAGGGAGAGACATCCCAGAGTGGCCACTCTTCCCTCCAACCAGGAAGGCTACCAAAAATACATTTTAAAACACTGAGTTGAGGGTAAGGGGACCTACAGGGGAACTGAGACTTGGCTACTACTAACCCAAACATGATGAGTAAGAAGAAAGAATCCTAAACAACAACAACAACAAGACAAAATGCAACTGTAATGCCCCATAATGTAACAGTCACTCAAAAACTGTACGTGAAGTGCTACATCTGTTCTTCCTCCACCCCTTTCTCTTCCCAAGCCCATTCTCCAACGACCTAAGACAAAAAAAGAGAATTTGTGCTGGTATTTCTCAGCTCTTCTAGGCTAGGACAGGAAAACACTACACTTCACCCCCAAAAACCACAGGCTACTCAATTCCTGACCTCCTTAGGTTGGATAATGGACACAGACTCCCTCAAGCCCATGGGAAGGGTGCAAGGAATCATGTCCCACAAGAAGTTTTGGATAATCTCCATCGCCTTCCACACCGTGCTGGACAAGAGCTCCTGGTTGGGGTAGGATCTTGGTGTTGGATTAAATGTTGGACTTTGACGAGTTTGGAGGCATTTTCCAAGCTCACCCAACAATTCCATGATGTTTTCTGCAGATGACACAGGGCTTGACAAGGTGGGGCATGAGAAGAGCACCCACTAAAAGGAAGTGAGCTCGTGGCATTCCACAGGCAGTGCGGCCAAGGACAGACTGACCACTAAGGGCTTGCAATGAAAAAGCTGCAAGGAAAAGCTCTTTGGGCTGAAAGGAAGGCTGGATCTGCTGAGAAATGACACGGACACAGGAGCTGTTACTGCGGACTTGCAGCCCAGGATTGTGCTTGCACTACAACACAGAGATAGGAGCAGCCCATGGCAGCCCCTCTGATGGAGAGGGGATCACAAACCTCCAGGATTACAGTGAATATTGCCTCACCACAAAGGCTCAGCTCAAAAAAACCCAACCTGCCAGGTTTGAGTCTAACAGAAGGATGGGGATTTCTGAGGACTAAATATAGGGGAGGGCTAAACAAGAAAAAAAGCCCCATCATCTACAGGTTTAAAAAACCAAAAATTATAAAATGAATACAAGGAAATGCTTCAAAAACAAATGTCCCTTTTCCTGGTAGCTCTATCAAAACCAAAACAAGAAACATGTAAATGTAACATATGTTGTACATATGTGGTAACAAAGGAGGGTGTTCAGCTACTGCTATAGGGCACGGAGAGGCTACAACATAAGGCACTTGGGATACAAAGCATCACCAGCTACTGTACAAAGAGACAGGATTGTGCAAGTGGAAAAGCTGCCTGAAGCCAAGCAGGCAGGAGGAGGAATCATTCAGCAGCCGTGTTTTTGGGGGCTCTCTGAGACACCTGCTAACAGAGCCGAACGAGGCACCGGCGCTGCAGAAAGGCCTGGCCGAGGCTCTGGGGAGGTGCCAGCCAGCACTCGCCCCTGGAGGGCACTGGCAGTGGATAGCAGGGGATGGGAAGAGGCAGGAGAAAGGAAAAACCTCTCACACTACAACTCTTCCATGTCCTCCCCAACATAAAGCTCTTTTCTCCCTGATCACGCTGCACTGTGGGTCCTGTCACTGCCTCTGAGACAAAAACGTCTTATCCTCCCAGCACAGGCTACGAGGAGCAATGGCAAGGCACCATCAAGGGCTCTGCTCCAGCTTCCTTCCCCAGCTCCCCTGAAAATGGGGAAAGCCCTCTCCTGCCAGCATCTCTCACTTGACACTCTAACGTGGGGATTGAGGAACAGGTGGAATTTGACCGACTGTCCTCATGTTCCTGCATGTTTTCTCCCTCTAGTACCTCCTCAACAAAGAGAGGGAGAGGAAAGGACAAAAGACACCCAAATAAATGGGAAAAAAACCCCAACTCAACTCAAAGAGGGGCAGAAAATCACCTGTCACCCGTTCCTCAAAACACGACTGGCGCCAAGAACAGCACCAGCCTCAAGCTGGAATTGCACTCGGAGAGAGCCGGAGTTCAGCTGCCCCCAAGGGCTGAGCCAGGGGCACGCCAAGGATCAGTCTGCACACGGAGAACACCCCAACTCTGTGTCCCTCTCCTCACCCAGCCAAGGGGACACAGCACGAGCCCCCTGTTCCTGCTGTGGCGAAGCAGAACTAAAGCTACGGCCGACTTCGCTGCACAAGAGGCACCAGCAGCAAAGCCCAGCTCAGGAACTGCCCCAGAGGACAGCGTGGGGACAGAGATGCCACTCCTGCTCACCTGCCAAACCCAGCCTGGTGTGGCACCTCAAAAAGAAGCCCAGTGAGATGGCACTGACCCACGAAACCCCAAGCACAGTCGGCGAGGGATCGAGCTGGTGGGATCTGGCTTTCCACAAAAAGCTCTTGCCAGCACGTGGAGGTGGCAGCGGGCAGGAGCGAGAGGGGAAAGTGGTCTGCAGCAACAGATGGCCTCTGAGGTAGATTTGAGACAACTCCATCTGCCAACAGCTACGTGTCACAAGCCAGGCTTTTCCTAAAATGCAAGCTGCTCCTTGCAGCCCCTGCCTCCTTCCCCTTCCTCCTCTGTCATCTCATTCACAGCTCAGAAAGGGATGAAGGGGCTAGGATTTTTGGAAGAAACCCTGGATTTGATAGCACCTTGGGTGGATACAAGCACTGTATCCTTTGGAAACAAAGAGTGAGGCTGGTGGCTGCCGATGGCACGGCTGGACTGGTACGGTCGGGACGAGGAAGGCTGAGGTGACAGCACGAGGGGCACAGTCCCAGTGATGCAAAACCTCTTTACAGCAACCAGTTTGTCACCTGGATGTGGTCATGAGCCACAGGGACAACGGGACCACAAGGCACAGACAGAGGGCAAAGGGCCTGGGCTGACAGGAGCCAGGCCAGTGCTCAGAGCAGGGCAGACCTCAAGGATTCACGTGGAGCTGAGGATGCTGCTGCCCCATAAAAAAACACTGAGAGCTGCAGAGCCCTGGGCCCAGCTCTTGGAGGCCCAGAACAACCAAAGGGCAGCCAAAAGAAACACAGCTGGGGCAAGCAAAGGTTGGGAGGTGGACCTTCCGTATGAAGAGGGAAGTTCTCTCCCTTCTCTGCTGCCCAGCTTTTGAAAATTTTCAAAAGCAGGGTTCAGAAAACCCCAGATAACCAGAGGTCCACCAGGAGACAAGACAGGGTTGAGTTTCCTCCATCAGACCCTGGTCTCTCTTTGCAGCATCACCATCCTGCCGAGTGCTGGCCAGATGTGCCCCATCTCAGCTGAGAGCACCCCTGCACCTCACATCTCACAGCCCCAGCACATTCCCCCAGGAATCTGATCCCACAACACACATTTGGTGCCTTCAAGCTGTCGTGGCCCTGTCCCAGGGGCTCTGGGAAGCACCATGAAGAGAGGGGAGGAACATGCTGTAGGAGAAAAAAGGATTGTTTGGAACCATCTACGATACATTTGTAACCATTAACCAAAATAACCCAACGCTAAAATAGAAAAGAAAAAAACAAAAAAAAAAACAAAAAAATTGCACACTTGTTTACGATCAAACAGAGGAAGGCAAAACCAGGAGGGCTGGAAAAGGTTCCTATGAGGGGGATGGGAGAACGGGAAAGGGACCTTTTTGGTTTTATTGCAAATGGTTCACGAGAGCAAGAAAGGAAGGGAGGAGAGCGAGAGACACCTTGGGAAGATGATTCCGAGCCTTTCAAGACGCCGCTCGTGAGGAGCAGGAGGAGGGGCTGCTCAGTCCTGGTATCTCGCCCTCCTCCCCAGGAGACAACCCTTGGCTTCTACGGAGACTTGAGCTTCTTGGTGCGAGGTGAGGTTCCGTTCTCTGCTTTCACCACTCCGTTTTCATGGTAGCCTGGGCATGGCAACAAAGGGACACGGAGCTGGTGAGAGGTCTAGAGTGCAATCTGAGGGAGCTGGGAGTGTTTAACCTGGAGAAAAGGAGGCTTGGGAGGGACCTTCTTGGGAGGGTGCAGCCAAGTGGGGCTCTGCTCTCAGGGAACAAGGGACAGGACAAGATGAAATGGCCTCAAACTGCCACAGGGAAGATTAGGGTTGGACATTAGAAGGAATTTCCTAACAGAAAGGGTGATTAAACATTAGAATGGGCTGCTTAGAGAGGTTTGGAGTCACCACCCCTGGAAGTGTCCAAGGAACAACTGGATGTGGCACTCAGCACTCTGGTGTGGTTGACACTGTGGTGATCAGTCAAAGGTTGGACTCCACGATCCATGAGGTTCTTTTCCAACCTAAACTATTCCATGATTCTAAGAAGAAAGAAACTTTCCCCCTTGCACAAGGCAAACCCTTTACCCTCTCAGGATTGGCCCGCAGACGTGAGGAAACCCCCACGACATCAGCACACTGCTGGTGACACCCTGCACGGGCAGCAGCCTGCTGGGGGAGCTGCTGAAGCCCAGGACTGAGTCCTCCACAGTGCCACCCTTGCAGCACTCACCCGAGTCCCTCTTGAGCAGCTTGCCCTGCTGCTTGGTGCCGGCGGCGGCGGCTGCTCGCTTCCGACTGCTCTGCTCGTTCCAGAACTCCCTCCAGCGCCGCAGCTGGAAGTGGATGAAGCGCCACATCACCGAGGCCTGGAAGAGGCACACCAACAGCAGCACACTCATTCTGCCAGGGGCGGAGAAGAGGCAGGCTGAGAACACAGCAGCGAGGCCACCCCCAGCCCGGCCTTTCCCCCACAGACCACGGCGCTGGATGGCCGAGGTCCCTCCGGCCACCATCCCCCCTCTCTGCCACCCCTGAGACCAGGGCAGCCACCTTTCTTTCTCTCCACACCATAAAGCCCTCAGGTTTTGATTCATTGATTGTTTCAACTTTAGGGCAGGAGTGGATGAACAGGATCATCTCAATCAGCACTGCCCAAAACACAGCGTGGCACAGTCAAAGTACGATGTCCCCGGATGATCTAAAAGGTGGAAGGGAGGTAAGAAAGACCCTCAAATCCTCAGGTGTGCCAGCAGTCCTTGGCTTCAAAAAGCTTGAGAATGACCATGCCTAGTAAATTCTGAACTGAACCCATACCTGCTGCAAGGGTGAGAAAAGGCTCCCAGACCTGACAGACTGCAAGGCATGAGGAGCCCATTCCACCCTCTGCTTCCCACATCAACAGGCAGCAAAACATGGACAAGCAGAAGGGAAAATGCCTTTTCCTTGACCACATCCATGTAAAATGCACTTACAGGTACAACAGGGAAAGCCTGCAAGCATTTCCACAAGATAGGCTTGCACTTTATAACTTCACTTGATTAACACCTTATTTCCTGACTTTCTCCCTCTGTTTTGGGTCTTTGTAGCCTTTAAACCCCTCCTTCTTTCCTTCACACCCCCTTCAACTCACTTAGACCTTCCCTAAATGGAATCAGGATCAGATCCCCACTGTCTGGATCCCATTTGGATGGACCTTGGAGCAACCTGGTCTAGTGATGGTATCCATGTCCAATGCAGGGGTTGGATGAAGATGATCTTTAAGGTCCCTTCCAACCCAAACCATTCTGGGACTCCATGATTTCCAAACTCAGCAAAACCCACGCTGGGGTAAGGCAGCCAAGGAAGACACAGGGGACATTCCTACCTGAAGAGAATATTATTGAAGAGGAAGCTGAAGAAGTTCCCTCTCTCAGGGTCCAGGGCCTGGCTCTCCACACGTGGCAGCCCGAAGCCGATGACCAGGATGTACAAGGTGAGGGTGAAGAGCCTGGTGACCACGAACACGACAGCCCAGACATTAAACCTGCAGGAGGGCAAGCAGAGGTGTGGGCAGCAGCAGCCCCAGTGCTGAGCCAGGAGGTGAGAGCCAGCTCCAGGCTCTCCTGGGCTCCAAAGGAGCCACAGGCAGCTCCCCTGCTTACAGCTTCTCATTGTTCTCGTCCGTGAAGTAAACCAGCCGTGCCATGTGGAAGAAGAACTCGGCCAAGTACTGCAACAGCAAGAGGATCAGCCCCAGGCGGGTTAAGCTGGCATGGAAGAGGGAAAAAAAAAGCATCACTGGGCTGATCAGCCTTCATGCTTCATCCTTCATCCTTCATCTTTCATCCTTCTAACCCAGCGACAGCCTCGGCCCAGCTGTCCACGAGCTGCAGCACCAGCCCAAAGCCAGACCTCTGTGCAGCAGTGGGGGTAGGACTGCATCAGGGGAAATCCCTGTCTACAAACCATCAACACAGTCCAAAACACTAGCCAAGCTGGGATGTATCCAACACAAAACCCTATGGCTGGCAAGGCTGCTCTGCTTTTTATCAGATAATGGTTTGGGTGGGGAGGGACCTTAAAGATCATCTCATTCCAACCCCCTGCTCTGGACATCCTCCACTGTCCCACGTTGCTCCAATGCCCACCCAACCTGGCCTTGAACACTTCCAGGGATGGGAAACCCTCTGGACAACCTGTGCCAAGTGCCTCACCACCCTCACAGGCAAGAATTTCTTCCCAATATCCAAACCTCTCCTCTTTTAGTTTAAAACCATCCCGCTTGTCCTATATACCCACCTAGATAAAAAGTCACTCTCCACTGAAACAATCCCATTAATTCCTTCTAAGCCCCTCACCCCACTGAGGATTCCCAGGTGACTCCCAGGGCAGAAGAAGCTGCCCAGCCCTGTCCCTGGAGCAGGAGGAGATGCTGAGGCAGGTGACTCACTTGAGCAGGTAGGCGCCGGCGATGTGCAGCAGGTAGAGCGCGATGCAGCGCAGCTGCCGGGGGATCTCCTCCTGGCAGGGGCAGAAAAGCCAAATCAACCTCTCAGCCCTCTCCACCCACCCTCTCCCAGAGCTCCCTCTCCTAAAAAAACCTCCACCTGGCTCTCACCTTGCGGACTTTTTGGAAGTAGAGCTCGGGCAGGGCGTGCAGCCAGTACGCCAGCTGGCACAGGTAGAAAAATTTCACCTGGTACCTGAAATGCAGGGAGGTGCCATGAGAGCCAGCCCAGCCATGGCAGGACCCCAAGAACCTGAGTACCAAGGCAGCACTGGGCAATCCCTCCACTGTTTTGGAGCCATGGGATTTAGGAGAAATCACTTCAGGGCTGAAATTATTTGTTGAGCTGAGAGAGGAGAGAGCCGCACATGGAATTTACCCAGATGCTTGTGCTGTGGTCTCTGTGCTCTCAGCAGACCTCACTTTTGTAAAAAACCATGAAGGAAGGATCATCCCCCACCACATTTCTGCTGTGAAAAAGGAACAGCAAAGAGACTTTCCCAAGGTGATGGAGGAAACAGGCAGGATGAGTAAACAAGCCCACAGTGCCTTCCTCAAGAAACCCTCTGGAACAACCTCCCCAGATCACAAATGAGATATCCCCATTCCCCATGGTCTCACTGCAGCATCCCTGCTTCAGGGAGCATGCAGAGGGTGCTGTGCTGTCAGCACCCCACTCCCAGCAGGCCAAAACCATGGATGGGAAGGAAGTGGCCAGCCCCAGAACAAAATGCCCTCACAAGTGCTTACGGCAGATAAACGTGTGGGTAGTTTTCCCACAGACTCCGGGGGTTTGAAATGTATCCTTCCTGAAAAAGAGAAGAGAAGCAAGGCTTCAGCAAAACAAAACAGGTCCTGAGAGGGTGGGTTGATGGTGCAGTGAAACGAGGAACTGGGGATGACACCCGAGTCTGGTCCCAGCCTGCAGGAACAAACACGTTCCCTGTGAGGGCCAAGGCTGGGCTCTGCATCTGTGGAGATGCAGCCCCTTTGTTTGGGGGCTGAAGGCTGATTGCTCAGTTGCACAGAGCAAAGTTCAGGAGAGGATATTTTGGGATTTGGAATGCTCTGGAGGTGTGGGGGTGAGATTCCTGCAGCATGGCTCAGGCAGCCATGTGCATGGTCCAGAGGCTTTTTCCCCACTGTCATTTCCAACCCCAGCAGCACATAAGCAACAAGAAGTGCTTCTGAAGAGAAAGAGGAACAGAAAACACCAACAAAAATAACTGGATATGAATTGGATAGTTTCATTTTCCACCTCTTGCCTCACAGGATGGGACTCCCTTCTCACTCCTCCTACACAAATGCTGCCCTGGGCTTTGCAAGGAGATACTGGCACGGGTAATTTGTCCTGCTCAGTCACCATCATCCATTCCCTGTCTGTCCCAAGACCCTTTTTCTCAGCTGAGGAAGGCCAGGGAAGCACAAGGGTGACCTGCTCTGCACATGGTGGGTGTTTGGGGAGCACATCCCAGCAAGGTGGGTTTTACAGGAGGCTCCAGCCCCACAGCTGCTGAGGGATGGGTCTGGCACTGGGCAAGGGGAGCCCAAAACCAGCAGCATCAACTGTTTTGCCAAAGCTTCCCTCCTCAGAGCCCTATGGGGCAGAGGCAGTGCCAGCAGATCTCTGGAAATGCTGGCCTTGAAGGGAAAAGTTGTTCTCTAGGAAGGGCTGGCAGGACCCTCCGAGCAGTGGGGAGGGGATCTGTCCCCAAGGATCCATTTCTGGAGCCACTGGAGACCTCAGCTGGACCCCAAAGGCTGCAGGCAGCAAAGCATCATCACTTCGCACTGCCAAAATAGTCAGATCTCTCTCACACCACCTGTTCTTCCCTCCCCCTTCCTCCCCAAAAATGACAGACTTCCCTCTGAATCCTTTGGGTTGACACATTCCCAAGGAACAGTGTGGTTTCCCTGTTTTCAAAGATTCCCTCACCATCAGCTTGCCAAGGAAACAACCAAGAGGGATCCCAAAATTCTGCCCATTAGCCCCATGACCCTGCAAAAGGCATCCAAAAACCTCAAGGCACTGAATGTACATAAGGAGGAAAATAAGAAGATGGAAGAGGCATCAGGTCCTGGAGCAGAGGATGGAGATGATGGGGCCAGGCAGGATTTCTGGAGCCCAGCTCCAAAGTTATTTCACAGCCCACCTACCTGTGCCTTGTACAACACAGGAGAAGGATCTCCCAAAACTGCCCTCAAACTGGAAAGATCCGCCACAGCTGAAAGCAAATCTGACTGAAACGTGCCTGTTTTGGCCCAGAGGATGGCTGGGGACTCTGCTGCCAGTGGGATTTTGTCCTCCAGAACCCACAGCTCCCCCTGGAAACCCAAAAGCCAGCCAGCCCTGTGCCTTACCGTCACCACGACGTACAAGCACCAGATGACAGAGGTGAGGTGGAAGGCCACCAGCTGCCCTGACTCATTGAACTTGCTGTGTTTGACTTTGGAGAGGTGCAGACGCCTGTTGATTTTCTGGGGAAGGAGCAGAGGGAGAGACAAACAACAAGAAAGCGTGAGCCACCACCAAGTCTCTCTCCTCCTCTTCACCCTGAGCAGCCTCCAGAGATGAAGGCTCACTCATCAGCCCCAGACCACCCCCAGAACAGCATTTAACAGCAGCAGAAGCACAGCCCCACTGTGAGATTTGAGGTTTTTTGAGGACACAAGGCAGGGAATAGTGCTCACGTCCAGGGCGTACTCCTGCACCACCGCGTGCAGGATGATGGCGATGAAGATGTAGAAGAGGATGGTGACCAGATCCTTCAGCCCATAGTGATACTGGACCAGCTCCCCATCTGCAAAGAGACCAAAGAGTGGCTCAGACCCCCCCCAGGGTCCAAAGGATTCCCAGGTAAGGGCTTAGGGGGGAGCAGCTTGGATGGGGACACCATAGACAGAGGTCGTGACTATGCCAGGGGTAGGGAAGAAGGGCTCCCTCCAGGGTTAGCTCACGGCACAGGTGGGTGCTTTCCCCTCTAAAAGGCACACACCTCAAGGGAGGGGACACTGGGGACACTGAAAGCTTCCCCCTGCTCCTGGGGACAGCTCAGCTGTGGAGATGGGAATTGATCACCTGGGGGGATGAAGATATGGGAGGCTGAAGCAGGTGACAGGATCAGAGGTGCCCCACTAGGAACATCAGGCTTGGGATAGGATTTCCACCCCTCCAGTTATGATTTAAAACTTCCTAATGATCTCCCACTCCTCCCTGCAGACTGCTGGAGCGGGATTCAACTGCCTAAATGCAGATGCCTTCTGCTATTCAGAGATCTGAGGCAGCAGCACAGGACTGGTGGATGAGAAACAGGACCCATGGGAGGATGTGCTCTTCTGGAGCAACAGGACACTCAAGAGCACCCAAAATACCCCAGACATCTGCATTTAGGTGACTCTTTGCAGTCCTGAAGCTTATGGGAAGAAGCAGTGTTGGGAAGGCTGCAGGAAATATCAGCACATGAATCTCAGCCCAAACCCCTGGCTGCTGCTCTCCCTCACCCTGATCCAGTCTGTCCTCTCCTGACACCAGTGCTGGGAGGAGACTGCTCTGTCCCCAGCCCTTCTCACCCTAAATAAAGCTTCATTCCAGATTTCTAAGATCTGAATGGGGTTTATGAACACACCTGGCACAAGGACATGGAAACACTCAGCCCCTAGGAGCCCCCAGTGCTGTGCAGACCCAGAGGTTAAAATGGTGCCTGTATCCCAAAGCAAGGTAAAAGAATTGCAAGGCCAAAGAAAACAGCATCATGTACATGTGCTCTGCCTCCTCTCTCCAGGGCACCTCAGAAGCTCTAGCAGGAGCTGTGTGGATGTGGGAAAGCCTTGGAAAAATTGAGATTCCTCTCAAGAAGCTGCTGCACCAAGACCTCTCTCCCCACTGGCTCACGCCCTATATTGATAACCCAGAACCTGGTCCTGGGAAGGTGTTTCTGTGCCCCCTGGGACTTCTCACATCAGGAAAGAATAAATCCCATAAAAACCAGCAGTGGAAGTTGTCTGGACTGTGCCACAGTGGAGAAGGGACCACAATTTAATCTGGATGATTCCTTTAGCCATAACCAAAGCCTTTAAGGGCAGAGCTTTTATCTTCCGCATGTCTGCCTCACTGTAGCCCCACTAATCCCAACACCCTGCTCTTTCTTTGGATGATTACTCAAACATTCCCAATTAACTGCAGTTTTCTGCCACCAGGCCAGGCTTTGTGCCCCGGGCATTTGGCTCAACCCAAGCCCAGGCCTTTACCCAAACCACCTCCTGCTGTCTCTACTCCAGTGCCCAGATCCCTGCCAGATCCGGAGGGGCTCTGAGTCAGCAAGGCAACAACCAGCAGCCACAACGGGAACAGGGGCTGAGGCTTCTGGCTGGGAGCTGGGACACCTCTGCTCCATTTGGTTCCCAGCTGCACCAGCTCAGAGCCTCCTGGAATTTCCTCCCCTGTGAAGCAGAACCTGCCTGGAACAGGGATGCTGTGCACCACGAGCACCTCCACACTCTCCTCTCCAGGTGCCATCCCCAAAAATCAGCAGGAGAGGGAGGACATGCACTGCCCCTGCTGCTTGGCAAAGAGGTAAATCCCTCCTGCTCCTCAGGGGGACAAGAAGCTGCTCCAGGCAGGCAATCACACAGCTGGATCCTGCATGATCAGGCTTGGAGCAGCATCCTCATCCTGCAGGGAGCACAGAGTGGCCTGGCCACGGCAGAGAGAGAGAGAGGAAGCCCCCAAAGTCCCTGGAAAGCATTTCTCCCCAACCCTGGCTGCATGAGGGCTGGCAGACATGACCAGAGTGCTCTGAGCCACTCAAACTTTGCTTCTTCCCAAAATATCTTATTTTTCACATCTCTGCATTTACTGCCAGACCAGAGCCTGAGCAGTTGATCAGTAGAAGGTGAGTCCAAGCCAGCTGGAAGTGAGGATTTGGGGCAGACCAGACTCAACTGTCCCTTGGGGTTTGTGGAGCAGAGGCATCTCTCACCTGCTGTAGGCACACTAACATTGTATTGAGGTAAGATGAACAGGAAGGCAGTCTTGGCTGTGACCTGGCAAAGACACAGAGGGGAGAAGAAGCAAATCAGTTGTTAAATCCATTCCTTTGGAGCAGTATTTTTCTATCACAATGGGAAAGGTGAATCACCCAGGGAGATGTGCTGGCATCAGCTTCACTTGCAGAAATACTGAACCTCACACTGGTCACCCACAAGACTCCAGATGCATGTCCAAAAAGGGAAAAAGAAAGCCTGGGATGAGACAGCAGAACATCCAGAACCCAGGGCTGTGCTCCTCACTCTGCATTTTTGAACCATAGGAATAGTCTGAGTTGGAAGGGACCAAAAAGATCATTGAAATCCTACTCCTGTCACTGCACAGGACACTGCAAGAATCCCATCCTGTGCCTGAGAGTCAAAACCCTTCTTGAACTCTGTCAGGCTTGGGGCTGTGACCATTCCCTGGGGAGCCTGTTCAGTACCCAGCCACCCTCTGGGGAAAGAACCTTTTGCTGATATCCAACCTAAACCTTCCCTGTCACAGCTCCAGCCATTCCCTCTGATCCTGTCATTGATCACCAGAGAGGTGGCCATTGACTAAAATGCTTTTAATTCAAAGGAATGATCCACCCCAGCAGCAAAGCAGGAGGTTTTGTGGGAATGAGGAGGAGCACCCACCCCACAGGACACCCCAAAACTCCTCCGAGACCAAAGCACCCTCAAGCTGGGGCCACAGCAAAATCCAGTGCACAAACATCCAATACCAAACACGCCTTCATCCCATCCAACCCCACAATGGCAGCAGGTCACCAGATTTTCCCTTTCCAGTGGCTCCCAGCCAACCCTCCAACGCTCCACAAGCACCCACCCTCAAACTCAACCATTCCCAAAAAAATCCTGTGCCTGTCAAACACCGGAGGAGACGAGCTGCATTTCACAGACATGGCTGCCACTGCTTCAGAGCTGCAGGCTATTAAAATCCCAGCTGGAAATTGCTCCACAGCTTGTGGGGATGACAGGGGGACTTTGCCAAACGTTCCCATCCTGCCACCACCGACATTGAGCAACCGGTGCTGGCAGCCCCGGCTGGGGGACAGCAAACTCCATGGTGTGTTTTCGTGATGTTTGGGGATTTTATTGCTTTTTCCACTTAAAAAAAAAAAAAAAAAAAGGACATCCCACATGTTGTGCTCTGTTTGTGGAGGAGTAGATGCAGGAGATGGAGACCATGGGCAGAGTTTGGGGTGGGAATGGAAAAAGTGCATCGCCTTGGCCTCAAGCTGGCTGAGGGAAACACTTCTGGCTCCTACAGACCTTGCTGGCTGGGAAAGCCAGGTTGCTTCATCCCAGAGCTGTACAGCATACCCAGGACCTGGAGTTTACATCCAAACCTTGCCACAGGCTGGCACAGGGCATGAAACAAAGGCATGGAGCCAGTGGTGGCCGTGGTGCTGCAGGGATAGGCGGCTGTGTCACGGACGTGCCAACAGCAGCAGGCACTGATGGATTTACAGCTCCCCGAGTACTTGGTTGACATCCACTGCTGTAAAACAGCTGGGAACAAGACATCATCTGCAGGTGAAGCCTCCTAACCTGCTGGAGAGGACACAGGCCAGAGCTGTGAGTCCAGGAAAATGACTGCAGAGCATCTCCAGGGTGGGAAGCAATACCTGGATAGAGCTCAGCCCCAGCACAGTTCCAAGGATTCTCCTTATCTTCCTTCCCAGAGTGCCTGGTAGGAAGGTTCCTCCATCCACTCCAGCATCAAGAAATGCTTTATCCACACCTGCCTTTGCTCCCTGTGGGCTGGAGAACCACCAGCAGCTTTGGAGCCACCCCAGCACCCCTCCACCTTTCCCTACAGAAAGGTAGCAGGTTGTTTCCTAAGTCTTAGTGAAATATTTTAACAAATGAAGATAAATGTAACCTTCTAGATAGGGGAATCTGCAGGGCAAAAACCAGGTTTCCTTGGCTTGGGAAACAGGGATGAGCTCCAGGGATGGCAAAACTCTTCAGAGCCTGCCTTGAGCATTTCACAGGCAGCCAGGGAAAGCAGAAGTTTGGAGTGGGAAGAGCAATGTGAGGATTATTCAGAGGCACAAGACTCGCCGTCTGTTTGCCCTGAAACAAGATGCTGGAAGGGGAAAGGAAGTGCTGGGCATGCTTCTGCCCTGCAAGGCAGCAAGAAGAGCCAGAGCTGCCACTAAACTGCTACTGGCAGGGGCAGAATTCATAGAATCATAGAATAATTTAGGTT
>JAWWMU010000153.1:109079623-109093286 GCA_035048155.1 Cinnycerthia olivascens
GTGCACATCTGGGCTCCCATCCACCTCTGCACCCTCCTGCCGTGCACATCTGGGCTCCCATCCACCTCTGCACCCTCTTACCGTCCACATCTGGGCTCCCATCCACCTCTGCACCCACCTGCCGTGCACATCTGGGCTCCCATCCACCTCTGCACCCACCTGTGTCCCAGCACCCACCCCCTGTGCACACTCTGCAATCCCCTGACCCCTCGCTCTGCGTCCCAAAGTCCCCGTGCTGAGTCCCAAATCTCCCTCATTAACAAGGAAAAGGTCTGAGGCGTGAGGTGCCTCTCCTATCCCACCCCCTTCCCAAAACCACACCCCAGCTCCATCTGGGGGTGTAGCAGTGGGGACAGAGACAATCTGAACAGGTCTCCAGGACAAAACAGTGGAACATTTGCTGTTATTTTCTTAAGTCAATCCCTAAAATCCACTCAAAGCTCCTCAGGGAGCTCTAAGGACGTGGAGAGCAGGCAGGGCCTGCTTTGCTTAGGAAAATCAAGGTATAAACAGTGTTTTGATTTGAAAGATCTCCTTTCAAGCAAAACATGGATCCTTTTGCTTCCAGGGCCTTGTTCAGCTCCTCCAGCATCCCTGGATCCCCACGGATCCCTCACAGATCTGTCTTGTGTCCAGTGAGGATGGATCCACAGGAGGGAGAAAAATCACTGCTGCAGCACATTTGAGAGAACTGAGCCATCTCAAAGCCGGTGTTCAGAGCACAAAGCATTTTCCTCCAGCCAAATCCAGCTGGGGAAGCACAGTCCCTGGGTCCTCATTAAGCACTTGGTCCTATTAGGCAAGTTCTGATTAGCTGGGTTTACCCTCTGCTCCCCCCCTCCGTGGTATTGTTTAGCCTTGGAGCCATGGGCACAGAGCTGCAGCCTGGGCCCTGCCTTTTACAGGAACATTTGAAGGCACCAGGAAGGGATTTGCAGCAACCCAAATTTAATTAAAGGGTGAAAAAATATCCAAAGTTTCGACTTGAAAAAAAAACCAGACAAATAACAACAGCCCCAGGGCAAATAATTATATTTTCTGTAATGTCCAAGTATTGTGTTTCAGTGTTGTTGGAAGGGAAAATATGGTTTTTCCAGAGAAATCTTTCTTGGGCTATCTTGGTGGGGGGTGGTGTGGCATCATTTTGGAGCTGGAGGGAATGTTTTTCACCCAGCCCAAAACCTGGCACCCACGGACAGTGCTCAGAAATTGGAAGGTAAGATCCCAGCAGGGCTGCTGCCTCACACTCAAGCCCTGTTGGTGCAAATCCATCCTGCTTTATTTTATTTCACCTTGAAAGAGGGGCAAGAGGGACCCATTAAAAATAACAAGCCAAGGGGACAGTGCCAGCAGTCAGAACAACCACGTTCCCAAGCCCAGGCATTCACCTGGGTATTGTTTAATGTCTTAGGGACGTAGCCTCTGTTCCTGCCTGTTTGCTCCTTTTTCCAGATCACCAGAGAGCACGGCCAGTTCTCCCGGGGAGCCCTTGGGTCACTCCCTGCATTGTCAAAATTCATGCTCGGTTCCTGCTCATGTGCTGCCCTTGAGAGCTCCTCTCACATGTGGCATTGAGCTCTCCTGGGCTGGGGCATGACCCTCCATGTCTCTAAAGGATGGAGAGGGTTTCCTGAAGAAACAAAAGGTTTACAGGAGGAAAATGAGCAGAAATTTTCTTTTTCAGAGCAGGCAAAAAGCACTGGACAATCTGTCCAAGTGCAGTGGGATGGGGACATCCCCTCGCTCCAGCCCTGCTGTGAGTGGCTGAAGCCCAAAAGTTGGTGATGAGCATCCCCAAAAACAGGGCAGATCCTGGTCTAGCTCAGGATCATTCCTCATCCAAAAACAGCTACATGGGAGATGCTGCAGAATGAGCAGAGGGTCTGCCCGGGTCTCCTTGAGCATTTGGGACATTTGGAAGTGACATCAGCAGGATGCCTGGAGCAGTTGGTCCATTGCCTCTCTGCCAGCTGCAGTTTTCCATCCTGGGTTTGGACTGGCCCAGGTGTCCGTGCTGCTCCACACAGAGCAGTGACCTGGGATTTGTGGGGTTTCTGCACCCCACAGGTCGATGTGAAGACAGACCAGAGTGTGGAGTGACCAGGTCACCCACCTGGGCACAGCTCCAAGGATACAGCACCAAAATCAGGTCTCAGCACCATGGTGGTGACAGCTGGAGCTGGTTCTACCAAAGCCCCAGGGTCCCATCCTGCATCCAGTGTGATCTGGGGCATCTCACACACCCTCTGCACATGAAGGCACCATGGGATATTTACAGGTCAATGACTCTTCTCCTGAAGAGGGCAAGACCCTGACAGTGATTTTCAAATATTCCCCATGGCCTGGGAAATAAAAGGAGATGCCCACAGCCATGGTCTCATTCCTCCAGGCATTGGCTCTGCACTCCACCTCCAGTATCCCAGAGCTCCCCATTTCATTCCCACTGGCTCCCAGTGCAATGCCACAGCAGCATCAGTCCTGCACCTCCCTCTCCTCTCCAATCATCCCTGGAGGGGTTCAAAAGTCGTGTGGATGTGGCACGTGGGGACTTGGGTTGGTGATGGCCTTGGGGGATGTTTGGACTGGATGAGCTCAGAGCTTTTCCAACCTTAATGGTTCCATAACACAGGCACTGGAGGTGCACACAGTATCTGGACCTTGAGCAGCATCTCCCTCTGGTGGCAAAGGAACAAGGAATTTTGGGGAAAAACTCCTCCCCAGCGTGATTTCCCTGGTCTGGCAACATTGGGAAACACTTGGAGGTGCACCAGGTCATTGGGACATCTTTCATTTCGATCCCCAAAAGATGTGAAAGGTGGGGAGGGGTGTCTGGAGCTGTGATTTGCTGCTGGAGTCCTACTTCAAACAGGGCTTTAGAATTCACTGAAGAATAGGTTTAGATGGGATATAGGGAAGAAATCCTTTCCTGTGAGGGTGGGGAGGCCCTGGCACAGGGTGCCCAGAGAAGCTGTGGTTGTCCCCTCCCTGGAAGTGTCCCAGGCCAGGTTGGATGGGGCTTGGAGCAACATGGGGTAGTGGAAGGTGTCCCTGCCCATGGCAGGGGATGAGAATGAGATGAACTTTAAGGTCCCATCCAACCCAACCCATTCTGGGTTTCTCTGATTAAATACAGGTTATTTCTACAGGCTCAGTGCTGGGACTGTACAAGCATGCAGGACTTGGACCCTGGGTGCAGCAGGGCTCTCACACAGGCTGGAAGCCTTTAAGGACGGACAATCCATATTATCCCACCTGATTTCACATTGCTCCCAAGGAGAAGGGGAGCATGGCTCACCAGTGACCAACTCTCATCATCAGGGAGCAAAGCTGTGGGAACACACACCCTCATCCTTTCCCCAGTCCTCCTGCACCCTCTGTCCCCAGATTCCTCCCTTGTCTTTTGCCATTCCTTGATCTATCCAGGATTTCCACAACCCCCTCATCCGAGGTCAGAGGCGTCAGCTCACGGTGCACCTCTGCACTGTGGATGTGCTTTGAGAAATCAAAGTCCAAGTTTACATCTGACTCCTGTGCACAAAAGTATTCTTTATTTTCTCAAAACTGTCTGTTTCTTTCCTGACTGGCCTGTGGGACAGCTTCATGCTGGCTGAATCTTCTTCTAACACCCAACCTTAACCTCCCCTGGCACATTTTCTTGTCATTCCCTCAGATCCTGTTGCCTAGCTCCTTTTTTTCACCCTCCCACTGGAAATCCTGACAGATAACTCATTCTGGACCTGCAAGAGCCAAGAGTGGGAAGAGAGACTCCTCCACACTTATTTTCACCCCCAACATGAGACACAGACACAGCAAAGGCTGGTTTGGGGTGCTTTCAAGCATAATTATATATTATCAAAAGTAGAAAACCAAACTAGATAAAAATTCCTGTAACCACCCGGCAGCGCCGCTGCCTTCTGTGTGATCCACAGAGTGAGAAGGGCTCTGCAAAAGCCACTGGAACTGCTCCTGCCTGCAGAGCACAGCCACAGCACAGGGGGCTGGGGTCCAGATGGAGGCTGGAAGCCTTCATCCCCTTGGAATGGGGCTTCACTCCATCCTCAGCACCAACGGGGTTTTCTGTGCCCCGAGGAAACATTTGGCTGGGTCAGCCCTGAGCAGTGGAAGCTTTTTAAAATAATTCATCACATGCCTGTGCCCTTCCTGTTGCCTTCCTGCCCTGTGGCAGCACCAGAGTTTTGTCCACAGCAGGACAACAGCTGGAGAGCACAGCCAGATGTGCTCCAGCTGGCACTCAGGAGCTTGGTGGTGAATCCAGCTGATCACACTTCAATTAGCATGTCAAGCCATGTCCTGGGCACAAATCCATGCCCAGCCAGCCTGGTGGGAAGCACTGGCTGTTTCTGAGACCGTAATAATGATGTTTTTAGTTCCTGACACAAATAAACCCTGCCTGCACTGAGGGTTTTATGGTGGCAGTAGAACTGCTTTGAGAAGTGACCTGAGGCTAAATTTAGGAGCATCCAGGCAGATGTGGATTATAACTTGGCAACCTGGTCTAGTGGAAGGTGTCCCTGCATGTGGCAGGGGTTGGAACTGGATGAGTTTTAAGGTCCCTTCCAACCCAAATAATTCTGTGATCTGCAGCTGGAAGGAGACAAGGAGGAGGCTGCAGAGAAAAGACCACTTGACAAAGCAGGACAGAGGGCAAGTGGCAGGACATGGCTTTTGGTTGTAATTCCAGGTTCTGAGGTTCTGGTCTGCAGCAGGGATCTGCAATCCTACGTGACTCCCAAAAATGGAGCTGGTAAAGGCCTAAAGATAAACCTGGTAGGGAAAAACAGATCAAGCAATGTTGAGCCTTACTTGAGGCCTTACTCTGCCCAGAAGGAAAGACATCCGAGAGTAAAACCCATCATTTTCCTGATTTAGGCACTTATTTGTCCTGAGAAAACTGCTTTGGCCAGCACTGCAGGCCCTGGAGACAGCAACCAGATCTCCACATTGGGACAGGCCAGCAGCTTGTGCAGGCACTGGTTAAAGGACACACTTCAAGTCATTGTCACAAATACCCCAAAGGCAGAAGGCTCTGGCTGCCTGGCAGGTCTGTGACATAAAATAAGCTCAATAAATAACCAGCCCATGACTTTTAGGGCTTTTTAAGGCTTTTGAAGTTCTTCAAGACTGCCAGTAGAAGATGTACTGGGAGGGAAGGTGATATCCCAGTGATGGAGGAGCACACCTGCCCCATGGCAGGGGCACTGTGGGGACATCCCACCACCTCCTGCCATACCCTGTTGATGAGACAGTCACCCCAAGGCTGACCCAAGGTGACAGTGCAGCCATTTACAGGGTCACTCTGGTAACCCAGACAGGTCTGTGCCCTCTCCCACCTCCCCCAGTCCTCGCTGGGGACATTTAGAGCCGGCCTTGGGGGTGGAGGTGAAGCACGGTGACCTCAGCTTGCTCCTCACCACAGTCCCCTGCGGGCCACAAGGGCGGGTGTCCCAAAGGTGATGGCACCCCACAAGGGCACCCTCTGTCCCTGTGGGCTCTGAGCCCTCTTTGGGGGGACCTGCCACCCCACAGCTGCCTGTGTTGCCGAAGGAAGAGCTTCTCTGCAGACACTTGTGGGCACAAGCACCCAGGATTGGGCTGATGCTGGCCATCCCATGGGATAAATCCCCTCCTCTTCCTCCTCCTCCTTCTCCCAGGCAGCCTGGAGGAGGCTGAGCTTCGCTGCCCCTTTGCACCAGGGCCATGCCTGTGGCTGTGGCTGTCCCTGTCCCAGGCGAGGCGATGCCTCCTGCACTTGCACTGAAATACACAGAGGAGCTCTCGGTTGAATCCGGGGAGAAGCCGCTGGGATGGGATGTGGATGGGGGAAAATCGGGCTCCTGCCCTGCTCCATCCTCCTGTGCCATTCCCAGAGTGCCAGTGCTGGGTTTGATGCCTCCTCCATTGCCCACTGCCAGTCCAGAGGGGTGGATGTCCCTCATGGGGAGGGAAAAATTCGCCCCAGGCTCAACACCAGGGGCTTTCCCCATCGTCCATCCTCCAGGAAAAGCCTCTCCCAGGCCACCATCTCCGAAAGCTGCGTTGATCACGGACAGATTTCCCGTCTTCAAGGCCAGCTTCACCAGCAGCCAGTGGTGATGGTCTGTCCAGCTGTCCTCCAAACACTCTTTGGACTGCAGCACCGATGAACTGGTCTCATTTTTGGGCTCTGTCTTGGTGCCTTCCACTGGCAAGGATTCTTCATCGCCCAAAGTCCCCGAACTCTGCCCAGCTTGGGAGCTCTCCCCAGACACCTCCTCACCCCCAGCTGCTGCAGCACTGCAGATTGTCTCCAGGAATCCCTGCCAGATCTCTGTGGACTTGGGATGGAGCAGGCTGTAGTAAACCACCAGAGCTGTGGCACCTGGAAAGGAGCAGAAAAGTGTCACTGAGGAGTCCCAGCAGCATTTTGGTCAGGTGTGGAGAAGAGGCCAGACCTTGCTGCACCTCTAGACCAACAAGACCTTTGCAAAGATGTTGCTGAGCATCAGGTGTATGAGCAGCACATATTTCAACCCTTTACAGGGATGCAAGAATCCCACTTGAGCAGCTTTTGGAGAAGGAAGTGCACACTCAACCCCAAATTTAATCTGGATTAATTTGCAGACTGACAGCTGCCCGGCAGTGAGATGTGTGATGCAGGAAACCTTCCACGTCACAGCATCCTCATCCTCTGGCCTTTAAATGAGACATCAGCAGGTCTTTAAGCCAGCTTCCTATTTATGCCCTAAATTCATCCAAGACCACAGGAACTGCTCCTTTTCCATCCCATTTCTTTAACACGGTTTATCTGAGGGTCTGGGCAGTTGCACAGCTTCCCTCTGCCCCCATCCCACTGGGAAAATATGACCCTGCTTGGCACAAAAATGCTCCAAGGCCTGAATCCCCTCTGCTCTGGAGACAGGCTGAGAGCTGGGGGTGCTCACCTGGAGAAGAGAAGGATCCAGGGAGAGCTCAGAGCCCCTTCCAGAGCCTAAAGGGGCTCCAGGAGAGCTGGAGAAGGACTTGGGACAGGAGTTTGGATGCTCATTTCCTCAAACTACTCTGAAAATGTGCAATCCAGGCTCTAAAATCAATGTTCTTACCTACTACAGACCCTGACATGACAGCCCCAGTCACAGTCAGGCTGCTCCTCAGCTCTGCCTGCAGGAACCGGGTGCCCAACAGCAGCAGGAGTGTGTTCTCCATCAGCATTATCTGCAGGGCAGAGGGAAGAGAGTCATCACTTATATCCTTCTGATGGCTTTAGATGTGCCTTTGATAATAGAAAGCACCCATTTTCTATATTTTCATAGATTTTTGGAATCACAGAATGGTTTGGGTCAGAAGGGACCTAAAAGCTCATCTCATTGCACCCCCTGCCATGGGCAGGGACACCTTCCACTATCCCAGGTTGCTCCAAGCCCCAACCAACCTGGCCTTGGACACTTCTCCTGTTACATTTTGCATTTAATTTATCACTTAAAGCATAGAAGTTGTCGAACTGAACTTTCTCCAAGGTCTTCACCTATTTTTAGCCACGGACATTGTAAGGCTGCCTCTAAGGAATCAAAGCCAGTGCAGAAGGCACATCCACCTTGGTGACCACGTGGCTTTGTCAGGACACAGTCAAACACTGGATTGGGAGCAAGTGAGAGACGAAAATGGAGAGTCTGAAGCTCTTGCTTGTCCCCAGAAGCTGCATCCATGTGGAATACAAAACATTCCAGGCACTCACTGCATAAAATACGGCCACCCTGGTCTTGGAGGGGCCGGGCCGGACATTGATGTAGCAGAAGATGTACACAGCTCCCATCAGGCAGTTGAAGAGCCTCCAGCGGCACGGCTGGGCCACGATATCCGTCTGCTGGGCCCCCAGCCAGAAGGACATGAGCAGCCAGTGGACCCCTGAAGGCAGAAAGGCACTGAATTTGCAAAGCCACTCCTGGGAGAGGGCTGCCAACACTCCCAGCAGCAGGAGCATCACAGGGCTGACACTGGGCTGGGATGTGGGGAACAGGAGCTCAGCTCTTACCTGCCACAGCGAAAACCCAGAAGGAATAGAGCCTGGCAAAGAGCACCAGGGCCAGGACACGGGTCCCCAGCATCCCTGTCCTCCAGAGCAGCAGGCACAGGATGACGGCGGCCGGCGGGCTCAGGTGGCCGGGCTTCAGCAGGCAGGTGAAGTGGCTGTAGGAGACCAAAGCCCAGGCCAGGGACAGCAGGGACAGCCCTGCACTGACACCTGTGTGGGGACAGGAGCAGTCAGGGCTCTGGTGGGAGCCCAGATGCACAGCAGGGGCAATTCTCTGTGTTAAGGAGGTGTTGGTGAGGTGGCTTTCATACATTTTGGATTCTGTGCTGCCCAGGTGTAAGAGCCTGAATGAGAGATGCGGGACTCGAAGGGCTCTTTAAAAATGCTGTTTATTGCAGAGAAGAAGTTACAGCAATCTTGGGTCGTGGGTGCAGAGCCTCTCCTCTGAGCTGCCAGCCTCGAGGCATGCTTGAAGCCACTTTTGTTCTGGTTGCAGTGCATTATAAACTTTTCTTTGCTGGGCATCTTAATACATAACAACCAATCAGCAACACACACAATGCCTTTACCATTACCTACAGCCTGTCATAACTAATAATGTTGCCATGTTATGGTAGTAGCTAAACAGTTACATGAGTTAGTTATATTTTAAACTTAAAACTTGCTTTTCTGCAGTGGAGAAATTCTTCTTACTTGGTAAAAACATGCTCTCCATTTACTTGTGCATTTTCTGAGATTTACCTTTGCGTGGTAAAACATGCTTTTGTTTGTAATTAGCTTATCCTTCCCTCTCAGTCATAAAATCTCTTTCCAACTCAACACAACCTTTGTTCAGTAACAACTCTCTCAGCAATCTTTACTTTCAGACTTCTTTTGTTCTTCTATATCAAAACTTACTTTTCTTTCTAAAGAACTTTCTGCTAAACCTTCATATTTGCAAAACTTCCCTGATACACTTTCATCTTCCCCAACACCTAGCTCTGAGCTTTGTATTAAGTGTTAGTAAGTTCTCTTCACAATTTACTTAGACAAAATAATCCTTTTCCAGCTTGAGACCAAGGACAATCATTACAAGCTTCAGGCCCAAAAAGCGTAATGGGGAACTGAAGAGAGCAAATAAGGGAGATGGGACTTCATGACCTGAAGCTGTAATTGGAAAATAAACCTCAATATGTAAATCGACCAAAACTTATAAAACTAAAAATTCATGACCAGGATCCATCTTGGATCCATCCTGGGTGTAACCCTGGCCGGGCTTTTGAGGCATTTTAATAAATACCTACTTTATTCTTTTAGCTCTGTTCCAGCCTAGCCTGGTTAAGACATCATCGGTAGCACGGCATCCCCATACAAACCAAACTCCCCCAGATCCAGCCAAGTGAAGCACAGAATCAAGGAATCACAGAAGGGACATTAAAGGTCATCCAGTCCAGCCCCTTGCAGTGAGCAGGGACACCTTCCACCAGACCAAGCTGCTCAGAGCCCTGTCCAACCTGACTTGAATGTTACCAGGGATGAAACTGGAGTATTTCAGATAAATCCTGCTAAATCTGGCCTCTGCATGCTCTGCATCTCCCTGTGGATGCCCTCTGAGTGCTGTGTCCACTCTTCAGCCCCAGGGCAGCCCCATCCTGGTCACTGCCATGGTGAGAGATGGACAACGAGCGAGTGTGACCTTGCACATGCCGTGACTCCACGCTGCAACATCCCTCCTTGTACACCTGAGAGTTCCCCTCTGGGGCAAAGCAGCCACCTCTGCATCCAGCCACAGCAGATCTTTCGGCCACACTTGTCCCTGCTGCTTCTCACCGAGGCTTCCCAGTCCCTTTGCAGCACATTCCTGTATCCGGAGGACACACACATACCTCACCCAAACCCATCACCCCTCGAAAACCTGAACCATCCTCCTGCGAGCTCACCAGGGATGAAGCCTGCTGGGTCCACGGCCACCACGACGTAGGTCTGGAGCAGAAGGTGAGGCAGGGTCTGCAGCAGGGCCTCCAGGAGCCGCAGCACACAAACATCCCCGAGCTGAGCCAGCGCCTCCCCGGCAGCGCCGCCCGTCTCAGCCGCCGCCCGCAGAACATCCCAGTACCTGCAAGAGTCATCGTGACGGGATGCCCACCCTGATTTGGGGAAGTTTGGGGCTGCACCCGGGCTGGGGGGGTTGGGTGGATGGCAGGGGTGTCTCTCACCGCTTCCAGAGGCCCAGCTGCAGGAGGTGGAGCGCCAGGAGCCAGCAGCCGGGTGCGTGCCCGTCTGCCCGGAACCAGAGGATGCTGAGGAGCTGGGCGGTGTAGCCGGGCACCAGGCAGGCGATGGTCAGCCCGAACCAGCCCAGCTGCCCACGGACAAGGTAGTGGATGATGGCACAGAGCCCTGGAGAAGGGCAGAGAGGCGGTGCTGAGGGATGACACAGCCACAACCCCCCCCCAGCAACTGAGCGGTGCCGTTCATAACCACAGAATCCCAGAATGGGTGGGAAGGGACCTTAAAGCTCATCCCATCCTACCCCCTGCCAAGGGCAGGGACACCTTCCACTAGCCCAGGTTACTCCAAGATCTGTCCAACCTGGCCTTGGACATTTCCAGGGATCCAGGGGCAGCCACAGCTTCTCTGGGCACCCTGTGCCAGGGCCTGCCCACCCTCACAGGGACGAATTTCCTCCTAATATCCAATGTAAACCTGCTCTCTGTCACTTTGAAGCCATTCCCGCCAGAACTCCATCTCCCAGCCCGCCCAGGGGGTTCGCAGCCCTTGTCCTGGACTTATCTCCAGCTGCCGGCTCCCGGTGGCTTTGTCAGCTGAGGCACAGCCACCGCCACCGAGGGGCCCGGCCCCCAGGAAGGCTCTGATAAATAGCTCGGGCTCCAAAGCAACCAAATAAATAAATAAATGGGGGAAAAAAAACAATCCCATGATTTTTCAAATATGAAAAAAATCCAAGAGGTCGGCTGGACCTGCGGGGATGCCGGGAGCCGAACCGCGCATCCCCAAGCGCGGGGCGCAGGGATGAAATTCGCCCCCTCCCCGGAACATGGAGGTGATTCGGGACCCCCGGGATGGCCGCAAAGGCGTCACTGCCAGCATCTCATCCTCCTTCCCACTGCCCCCCGCCGCAGCGCAGCCCCCCGCGCCCCCGCGCATCCTGCGCGCATCCTGCGCGCTCACTCACGGGCGCCGCTCTCCGCCGCCAGCAGCGTCAGGCTGAGCCTGGGGACGGCCCCGCGCATCCTGGGAGCAGCACAGGGAGGAGGAGGAGGCAGGAAAGGGAGGAGAAGGAGGAGGCGGAGGAGGAGGAAGAAGAAGAAGGAGCCGCCGGAGCCGGTCCCGCTCCGCCTGCCCCTCCCCGACCGCACAGAGCGCCTCCCCCAGTGTCCCCTCCCCGGGCAGTGTGACATCACGGTGATTGCGTCACCCCCGGGGGCTTGGGGACACGGACACCGAGCGGGACATCACCAGCCCGAGACCCCTGGAGCTGCTGTGCGCTGCCAGAAGTCCATCCCGTACCCCCCCAACTGCTGTGCACCGGCACAAACCCACCCCGGTGTCCCCCGGCATCTTGTGCCAGCCCGTGCTGGTGTCCCCATGGTTCTTCAGAACTGCCTCAAGCCTACCCCATTGTTCCCTCTGTTTCTGTGCGTCGGCACAAACGCACCCCGATGTCCCCCGGGGTCTTGTGCAGTGGCACAAGCCTACCCCGATGTCCCCCAAATTGCTGAGCTCTGGGACAAGCCCACCCCGATCTCCCCCAAATTGCTGAGCTCTGGGACACGCCCACCTCGCTGCCCCCAAATTGCTGAGCTCTGGGACACGCCCACCTCGCTGCCCCCAAATTGCTGAGCTCTGGGACACGCCCACCCCGATCTCCCCCAAATTGCTGAGCTCTGGGACACGCCCACCCCGATGTCCCCGAAATTGCTGAGCTCTGAGACACGCCCACCCCGATCTCCCCCAAATTGCTGAGCTCTGGGACACGCGCACCCCGATGTCCCCCAAATTGCTGAGCTCTGAGACACGCCCACCCCGATGTCCCCCGTGTGATGCCCGCGATGTCCCCGTGTCGCGGGGACGAGCACTAGGTGGCAGTTGGGGCATGGTGTGCGCAGAGCCGTGAATTAATCCCGTTGTTTTCCCGCCCCACCACAGAGATGAAACCGTTGTGGATTCCCAAGCATCCGGGGTTGCAGGGGCCCTCTTGTGTGCATTTGCTTTTTATCCCAATTTCCAGCCCTGCAGCCTCTAGCTCTGATGCTTTTTAGGGAATAAATTCCCAGCAGGTCGCTACAGGAAAAGCCACAGAGGGGAGTTTAATTAAGTCAAAATATCACCTCTGGGTTTGGTGGTTTTTGCAATAAGTTGCAGGAAGCTCCCAAAACTTTGTACATCAGCTGGGCTGTCGGATGTACCCATCTTCCTGGATTTTCATGCATTTATTGTTGCTTTTTTAAACTTTATTGAGGTTTTTTTGCAACTTTGGCAACAGATCCCAGCTCTGCTGTGTAACAGGAGCCACCAAACTGCTCAGAAATATCCTTGCCTGGTTTTCCCTACTTGTGGGAGCATTCCCAGGCTCTCTGTCGGTCTCCAGAGCTGCTTTTTACCCAGAACTTGGCACCTTTGCAGCCTCAACTCCATCTGATTGGGTTTGGGGGACCTTTGGGTGTAAAGGATAATCCACTTTTCCTCCTGTCCCACTGCCCTGCCCGCATTCCTGTTTCATTAATTAATTATGTTGGGCTGCTGGGCCCAGCTCCAGGGCAGCATTTTAATAAAGGCAGGGGTGTAATTAGGGCTCTGGAGCCAAGTGAAGCTCAGCCTTGGCTGTCTCTGTCCTCCACAGCAGCAAATACCACATGGCCCTTTCCTAGAAAACCCAATTTTTAGCATACAAAGCACAACTCTGCCTCTAATGGGCACCAAAGCCTCTTCCAGACTTGAGACTGGGATGTGGAAGAACCATTTTTGCAAATTCAGCAGTGAGGATGCTGCCAGGGTCCATGCAGGCACAATGTCACTCTTCTTGTCACCCACAGAAGATGTGTGGACCTCATCATCTCATCCCCCCCTGCCCTCAGCCACCATCACCCCCACTCTGAGGTGTCTCAGCTGTCTTTCTTCCTCTCTCCTCCTGTGTTCCAAGCCAGGAATAAATCCTGTGCCATCATCACCCTGGAACTTTGCCAGGCAGAGAAGGAGAAAGCCAGAAGGCCTTCCAGAAGATATTCCCAGAGCTAGCCACCCTCCCCAGTTTCTCTGCCAGCTCCCAGTTGCTCTGGCTGCCTCCCAGCCACCGGTTTGGATGCACTTTTCTCTGCTGGATTTCAGCACCCAGGAGCCTCTTTTGCTAAAAAAACTCCTCATGTCTCCAAGAAAGCTACATCCTGGAGAAGGCTGTGGGGAGAACTCAGAGCCTCTTCCAGTGCTAAAGGGGCTCCAGGAGAGCTGGGGAGGGACTCGGGATAAGGGATGGAGGGACAGGACACAGTGAATGGCTTCCCACTGGCAGAGAGCAGGGATAGATGGGATATTGGGAAGGAATTATTCCCTGTGAGAATGGGCAGGCCCTGGCACAGGGTGCCCAGAGAAGCTGTGGCTGCCCCTGGATCCCTGGAAGTGTCCAAGGCCAGGCTG
>JAWWMU010000153.1:109120963-109137109 GCA_035048155.1 Cinnycerthia olivascens
CAGCACTGTGGACCAGCAGGAGGAACAAAGGGAAGAGCAGGTAGAGGATCCTCATGGCTGATTCCTGTCCTGGGTCTTCTTGGGGCTGCAGAGGGGCACACCAAGAACCAAAGCAGGGTCAAGGATTTGCGGAATCTTTGTGCCTGGAGATGCCAAGCTAAATGAAGTCTTATCCACCGTTCATGCCCCCAGCCAGCCCCAGCTGGTTGCCCAGACACCCTGCACAATCCCCTCTGCTTTCCAAAAGCCAGGAAAGTCTTCCCAGCTCACTTGGGGCTGTGTATTCCTAATTCCTGATTATTCCCAGGATTCCCAGCAAGCCCACTGCCCATTCCTGTTCTCATGGGGTGGCGTTGTTCAATTCAACTAATGAGGCTGTTGTGTTTTTTTGTAAAGACACATTCTTCAAACACAGAAAAAAAAACAGAGGAGGGGGCACTTCACTTCACTTCCAGCTTCTGAAGGAGGCGGCATGGCCTGGGCCCAGCCGGGTTCAGGGCCGGCCCTGCTCGGCCCAGGGTGGCCGGGCCTGGGCTTATTAGATTTCTCTGACCTGACTGAAATTTTCTTTCCCGGAGGGGTAGTGAGAGAACTGCTAGTTACCCAGGAACTCACCAGGCTTCCTGAGGCCAGAAAAGACTCTGAAACTAAAAGCAACTTTAAAACAAAGGAACCACCACGTGGCTGGGAGATTGAATCAGCCACGTGGAGCAGCCAGAAGAATGGTGCCGGTAGCTACAGCTTTTCTCTTTCGTATGGCTCACAGCGAACCCTGTCTACTCAACTGCTTTGAACAAACTTTGCTGCAGGTGAGAAAGAGGCAAAAACACCGGTTGCAGTTTTTTTTCTCCGGTTTCAGTGTTTCAGCAGGGAAAAGTTAACATGACGCTAGTAAGAACCATGTGCAGTGGGGAAACCCAGCAAGTTCTTCTTCACAGTGCAAAATTTGGATTGAGTTAACTTTTCAACATTGTGAGACTGTAAAAACTGTTTCAATTGATGATAAAACTTAACCTTTGAAGTCAGTAAAAAAGAACTTTGATTTTGGATGGAGGAATTGAAGAAAATATTGTGAACTTAAATTTAAATTCTTTTTGTAAAGCTATAGTAAAGATATTAGACTTGGTTTACTTTCTCTGTGATGCATGAAATGTGCTGGTGGAAGGTAGCAATTTTGGGGTACAACTGTGAATTGAAATATTTGTGGTTGAAACAAAGGGATATTACTGTAATTTAAGGAGAAACTTGGAGAGATGGGAGAAATGAAGAAGGTAGTAAAGAGACCTTTGTTCTTAGAGATAAATAAGAAACCTGTTATATACTAAAGTAGCTCATTCTTAAAAAATAACACCCCAATTAGTAATGTAGTCTATAACAAGAGAAATTTTTTTTTGTCACAGCAGAAAATAATTTTGTTCTCTGGGCGGTTATTTTCATTTTGTGACAAAGCTACAGGAAAACCTGTTTTTCTTGTGAGAAAAGTCTCCATAGAATAACAAGAGAAACTCTTCTCCCCAAGTGAATTGAAGTTAAGACTGTTTTTTTTTTAAAAGTAGTAAACTGATTACAAGTCATGGGTTTTATCTTTGCATTGTCAGTAGAAAAAAGAAAGGTTATCTAGAATTTGATTCTGATTTTCTCATTATTATAATTTTCCTCTTTTAGCTTTGTTAATAAAGTTTTTTCTTGTGTGTTTTCAAGTTTAAATTTGCTTTGTTTCTCTTTCCTTTTTAATCCTATCTCACAATGAAAAAAAAACCCCAACACCTGTGCAGCCCTGAGCCAGGAAGGAATAAGAGGGCAGGGAAGTGTCTTGGTGAGCAGGAAGTAACTCCCCAGTGACCTACCTGATGAAGGTGTAGTTTCAGAGCACAGCAAGGCAGAAATGGTCTGTAACAAACCTGGAATGATTTGTGTGATGAGTCCAGATCTGGGAGTGTCTTTATGACCCAAACATGCTGGTTTTGCCTGGTGTGCAGGGGGTGGGACAGGCCCCAATTGCTGCTGGCACAAGTGGCCTGGGCCAACCCGGGAGTGCCCCATGGGTGTGGGGTGCTGGGGCTGCCCCGGACCCCTCCCTGCTGCAGGGCCAGAGGCTGAGGTGCCTACTGGGGCTGTTGCAATCAATGTCACCGTTGTCCCCATGCAACACCTCTTGTGACACCCGTGGAACAGCGGCAACGGGCTGTGGGGCCAGCTGGGACCTCCTTGGGATGGGCACAGGAACGGGTGGGTGCAGGCACCAGCACCAGTGCAGTCCTGGGGAACTGAGTCCTTCTTTCACACAATCACCTCTGGAATGATTTGGGTTGTAAGGGATCTGAAAGATCATCTCTTTCCATCCCTTGCCTTGTGCAGGGACACCTTCCACTATCCCAGGTACCTCCAAGCTCTGTCCAGCCTGACCTTGGACACTTCCAGCTATGGGACAGCCACAGCTTCTCTGAGCAACATGTGCCAGGGCCTCACCACCCTCACAGGGAAGAATTTCTTTCTAAAATCCAGTGTAACCCTGCCCTCTGTCAGTTTGAAGCCATTCTCCCTTACTCTGTCTGTTCTGGCCCTAGCCCAAAGTCCATCTCCAGCTCTTTTCGATCTCCTTGAGGCACTGGATGGGGCAACAATGTCTCCCCAATGTCTTCTCCACTCCAGACTGGGCACCCCCTGATTACCTGAGCTTTGTGTTTTACATTTTGGTATATATGTGATTGCTTTTTGAGTAGGGCAGAAAACGAAAAATCCTTTTGAGCCTTCTGCTCTGTAACTCCATCACTGGACAGAGTTTTGCTGCCAAGCCATCTCCCTGAGACAAATCTGAAATATTTCTTTAATAATGCCATGTGTTTTGGAGAAAGACGGTTGCAGGATAGAGGCATCTTCACTGGAAGTGAGAGAGGGATGAAGTTACCCAGGATGGAATTCAGCATGGACTCAAATGCCAGTAAACAACAGCCTGGCATCTCTGCCAAGTGCTTTATGCCCAGATGGAAATTTGGAATTGTCCAGGGTGGCATCTTTGGGTAGAGAAATCTTTATCAGTATAACGAGAGCCACTCGTTACGAACACACAGGTGCATGGATCATGATCATGGAGGCATTTTCCAGAGAGGGTAAGGTCAACCTTAGCAGAGGAAAGCCATTCTAATCTCAAGTTGTGTCAGGTGGGTGGAGAGGAGAACACCCCCAGCTCCCACCCTGCAGGACTACCCAGGTTACCCATCTGATCCATAGGACCCCTTGGTGATGGCACCTTGAGGAACATCTGGGCATCCCTGGGAGATCTATTTTCCTTTAAGGTCCACAAAGGGCTCCTTGAGGTGTTCCCATGGGATCATCCCAAGTTCTCCTGAGGGTAAAGGAGTCCCTCCCTGCCATGTGGTGGGATGGGGTGTGGAGCAGCACAGCTCCCAGCAGGAGGTGGTCTGGCAAGGGGGATTACAGTGGGCCTGCAGGTGGCGAATGAGGGGTTTTAACCGTTTCTGTTTTCCCAAGAAAAGATTTCTGCACAGTAAAAAATAAGGGATTTTGGCATCTGAACACACTCCCACGAAGGGAAGCTGAGTTATTTCACCCAGCCTTTCTCTTGGCGCTGTAGGTTAAGGTTTGTGTAGACCTGGAGAGCTGTTTGGCTCAGAAAAACTCAAATTTAGGAGCAGTTTGCACCATAAATTGTTTCCCTCTGGGATTTGTGTGTCAAACCCCAGGCAGGTCATGATCCGAGTTTCAGTGCATGCTTCAGTGACCAGTGCTAAGCAGCAACAATTTATTTAGAAGGAAGGAAAGCAATGCAGAATACATTTGGATTTACTCTATATCATAAAGCCTTTTGCATTGGCAATGAAAGGAGTGTGAGGCTTTGCAGCAGGATCCAGTGGGTTTAGGAGTAAGGAGATTCCAAGCAAATTTGTAGGCTTAGAAGAAATTTTCATTACTCTTCAATGAACGGCTCGTCAACATTTACGTTCCATGGCCTGCACAAAGGAAAAGAGATTCAGATTTTCTTTCTGCCTATATTCCCTCCCTACTCTCTCTCAGCCCATGCTTTTTTTCCTCCTTTCTTCCCAAAATACTTCATATCATTTGTAGTCATGCTGAGACAGCTCTGTGCAATCATACCTGTGAATAAGGAGACTGTTTCCTTATTGTTTCAGGAAAAGTAGGGAATTAAATTGATATCCCTATATTCTAGGGTGAGTGCATTCATTCCTGAGTGAAAATAGGAGGCTGTTTTTCATATGATAATTTAATTTTACAGCAAATTTTACAACAAAAGCTCACCCTGTGCATGACAGCATTGTCCAAATGCTTCTTGGACAGCATGCAACACTTGAGTCAGCACAGAACACTTAACTGTCCTCATGGCCTAATAGTTTTTTTTTTCCCTTATACCTAATTTAAATATTCAGGAGGACCTTAGGGTTTAGGAGACAGGCAAAATATTTAATATTTCTCTGCTCATCCTGCAGATGAGCCTTGGTGAACGCCAAACTCACGGCTTGCAGCAGGAGCGGAACCCAAAGCAACTTCCAACTTTCACCAGGTGGATGGGGCATCTTCCAAAGTGACAGCTCCCTCCTCTACAGAAAAGCATTTCCCTCTGGGGCGAAGACAAACCTGCAACAAGAACAAAACATTTCCTTCCCCCGTGCTCTGCAGGGTAGGGAATTGCAGTCGAAGGGTTTCCCAATCCTTGAGCTGTCTTTGTCACCAACGTCCCACCTTGGCTGTTCTGAAAGGCCCTGTGGGCAGTGAGGTTACAAAGCAGGTCTGCCACAACCACTGGGCAGATTGTTTAATTCCTGACTGGCTTCTAGCAATTTGAAACAGAAGTGGGCTGGGGATTTTTCTTCAGGTGCACAAAAATCCCTTTCTAGCGTCTCTTTCCCGTCTTACCTGGGGAAACCTGGAGCGCCAAGAAGAGGAGAGAAAAGAGCAGGAAAAGGATCTTCATGGTTGAGGATTTGCTGTGGCACTGTTGGGAAAAGGAACAGGAAAGACGTAAGACAGACAGTCCCTAGGATCAGAAGTCTTCTGAGCTACACAAACTGTGTTAATAAAAATTACCTTTATATTCATTTTATCTTCAAGTTTCCAAAAATAATCAGTAAAACCCATAGGAAATCCTGATTATTTTGTGGGGTAAAATGTTTTCAGGACATGTGATCATTAAGTTACTTTAATAATTTGGTTGCTCAGATTTCTTTTTCATTTTGCAAGTAGTCCTTAGCCAGAGCAGAATCATGGAATCCCAGAATGGTTTGGATTGGAAGGAACCTTGAAACTCATTTTGTTCCAACCCTCAGGGCTAAGACACCTTCCACTAAACCAGATTGTTCAAAGTCCCATCCAACCTGGTCTTGAATACTTCCATAAATTTATTTTAAGCTAAAAGATTTTGTCTAGTAAATAAACAACATAAAGTAAAATTAGGTGACAATACTGTAAAAATTACAAACTTCAGGAAAGAAAATGTTCATTTTGTAATGTTTAAATTTATCAAGAGCTCAATTTGCTTAACATCTACAGTCTTGGTCTACAAGCAGCCGTTCTAGAATGGAAATGAACAATCAAATTAATTCCCATTTGAAAAGAAAATTTTAAAATCAAACATACTAAACATACGATACCTTCATTGGAAGAGTTTAAACTAATATTAGTATTAGATTTATAGGATAAGATAACCTAGAATGGTGCTTGTGGATAGGGAAGTGGCTGTTAATGTTTCACATTCTGGCATTAGGAATGTTCTGATCTGTCACAAATGATGGTCTCTCAAGCAAGGAATGGAAATGAGTTGTGCTGAAATGTCCTATTGCTGAGAGCAGAATTGATAGATGGTGACCCAAAACTTTTTCAAATTACTATTAGAGCTTTACACAAATTTCTATAGATTTGAAAATATCAGGAAAAATAAGGAGACAAAGTGAAAAATTCTGAAAATGAAATAAAAGTCTTAACATAGAGACATGCATAAAAAATACAATATATAAATTATGTATTATATACTAAAAAATACAATATATATAACATATATAATACACTATATTAAATATATAAATATATAAATAATATATAATTTTACCTAGTATGAATTATGCAAATATTGTATAACTATTTATCATATGTTTATATGCAAAGGCTATATATTTTATATATATATATATATATAGACATGTAGATTTCCATTGAGAGGTCACCAATTTCTCTGGACTACAAGCCTCTCTAAAGTAACTTGAACCAATCAAGCTTTTATTTTTCCTAGGACTTAGGAAGCAGAGAATTTACAGTAAAACATTCTAGGTGTTAGCATATATTTAAACTACTTATTCAATAAGTCAAATTTTCCAAAATCTTGGGTTTTGGAAACCTAACCTTTTTTAGTTACATACAAATTAAATTTAATAACGTAGAGGTTTGGAGTTTTGTTTTGGGGTTGGATTTTTGACGAAAAAACAAAAGCTGGCATGGAAAGAAAAGAACTGAGACATTACCAGGTATCAGGGGAGTCCTGAAGCCAAACAAGACTTGCTTGTGGTCCCTTCCCTCCTGAAGACTTTGGCTCTGGGACTGAGATACTCTTTTATAAGGTGAGTCCCAAAAGGGATGGACACGTACTTTCTCTTCTCAGCCATCCATTGAACCAATCCAAAAATTGCTCTTTTTTTTCTGGTGTCATCTAATCCAACCAGAAACTAGCTGCTTTTTGTTTCCTAATGATAGAATAGGGTTTCTTTCTGAACCTGTTTCAGCTTTTTTCCTGGAATCCCATAATTTTTTGTGCAATACCTCTTGTGACACTCCAGTTTGTGCAAGATACGTTAACCCATGGTATGGGTTAAACCATGGTATGTGTCAAACATCTTGGGACATAGGCTGAGCTGTCCCTGCTTAGAAGCAATTTAAAACCTGCAATACAGAGCATCTGCATGTTCCCTGCAGTCCCTGTTAATTTCCTGTTCCATAAATACAGAATATAAGAACACAGAATGGATACATGGAACTAAAACAAATGCCCATTGGCTTCCTGGCCAGTGGCCACTGGAGATGCCTGAGTGAAACAAAATGTACCAAAATAAAGTGAATCATGGTTATATCCTTGGACACACTTCCAGCTGATGGTAAATATGTAAATTTAGGCAAATCCAGTGCCAGAGGATGTCTTTGGACCATCAGGCCCCAAAGCTCCTGCTTGAGCTTTTTTTCCAGGACTCTGGCTGATTTTTTGATACTTCTGTCTTCCACATGGCTTTCAGCTGATCATTCCAAAACCACATTAGGCCTTAGATGAGCATTCAGTTTTTGGTTATCTGCCAGCTGTTGACCTCTGCTCCTTCTGCCATGGGAAGTGGCACCCAGGTCCTGCCTGTATGGAGTATCTCTCCTGTAAAGAGGTGGAGAGAGCTGGGGATGTTCAGCCTGGGAAAGAGAAGGCTCCAGGGAGAGCTTAGACTCCATCTTACTGTCTAAAGGGGTATTATGAAAAGGAGGGAGAGGGACTTTTTATATGGGCAGATAGTGACAAGACAAGGGTAAATGAGGCAGGTTTGCATTAGATCCTAAGAAGAAATTCTTCCCTATGAGGATGGTGAGGCCCTGGCACAGTTTTCCCACAGAAGCTGTGGCTGCCCCATCCCTGGAAGTGTTCAAAACCACTTTGGATGGAGCTTGGAGTAGCCTGAGATAATGGAAGTGATGCCTTAGGTCTTAGCTTTTATATTTTTTAGATCCTGTGCTATTTTACTGGGTAGTTTTACATTTCATATTCAGTGCTACTGAGTTCTCTTTACTGCGTAGAGAGACAAAACAATTCCTTCTCTAGCTCAATACCAAGGACAACTTTCAGGCCTAAGAATAAAAGCAATGGTGAAGTGAGAAGAAAAAACCAGGAGGATGGAGCTGCATAACCTGCAGCTGTGGTTGGACAATTGTTTCTAATCTGCCAATGGAGCAGAACTTGTAAAAGTGTGAGACCTCATGATCAGGTGTCAATTTTGTGACCATTTTGGGGTTTATTTTGGGTGTGATCCAGCTGGACTTTTGTGCGGCCCAGGTGTGCCCATTGAGGCCTTTTAATAAATCCCTACTTTATCCTGTTGCTCTGTCTGGTCTCTGTTCCAGGTCTGCCTCCAGAAGGCATCAGAAGCTGTCTCTGTCTGTACTGGGGAGGTTGGAATGAAATGGTCTTAAATGTCCCTTAGAATCCAAACCATACTATGTTTCTATGATTCTAAGATATGAAATGCTTTTTCAGATCATATTTTACTTTAAAACTTCCTTCAGTCAAACAAATACTGTTCATGCAGTATTTTAGCATTCTATATGAAGTACACTTTAATAGGTAATGATACATTTGCTAATTTGAATGATTGGTGTTTCTAATTGACCAAGACCTCCACAAATGACACTATGTCTTACAGAACCTTTAGTACCAAAATTAAACTGAAATATTTTCTTTGCTGACCAGCAGTTTACCTCCTAGTCATGTAATTTTTTCATTATTTTGATATTAAGTTCTTAAGTAGAACCATAAAATAGTTTGAATTGGAAGAGAATTTTGAAAGGTAAATAAATCCAAGCCCTCTGCAACAAGCAGGGACATTTTCAACTAAATCAGGTCTGCCCAGAACTAGCTTCGGACCCTGTCCAAGTATACAAGTACACAGAAATGTGTAGAAATTTTCTATATGCATGTGAAAACATGAATACAAGCCATTTCCCTTACAAGCATACCCTGACACAGTTTTCGATTCTGTAGATAATTTTGTGTGTGAGCTCTTTCTGCAATAGGAAAAAATAGTAATTGAATTTCTGGTGTGTCTGCCAACATCTGGCCATAGAGTTCAAAAATGGAAGGAATAAAATTGCAAAAGTTGCAGTTGCTTCACCTCTTGCCAAGTGTTTGTGGTTAACTTGCCAACTGTTACTTTTACCCAACCCAATTCCCCAAGGAAACAAAGGTGCATCGTTAATTTTTATTGTCTGTAAGATCCTATGTGCAAGTACTGTCAGGGGCATGGCTTTAACACTGGGCATCCTTGGTCCTGTTTAATATAAATTTCACATGATCACGATCTCATCCAGGCCACCAAAAAAACCTTTGTCTGGACAAGGGAAAGAGAGAACAGAGGAGGGTTGGAGCACCTTTGGCAGAACTCGGCAAGATTTTGGGTTGTGGCTCTTAGGTGGACAATCTTACCATCCCCATCTGCAACTCCTGTTCTTCTGAGCAAGAGACAATCAAACAATTTCAATTATTATGGTGGGGACAGCACTTTGTGTAACAATACAGTGATGAGGAGCTGCTATGCCTGGTGTAGGTGGGATATGCACCAAAGGGAAATGCCCTCACAGGAGGCTGCAAAGTGTCTGGAGAAGAAATGTCTTTCACCCTTTTAAAATCAAGATGCTTGAGTGATTTTACCAAGATCACCTTTCAGGGAAGAAGGAGGATCTTACCTCCACCTTAGGAGTTTTTATTTAGCACAGAAGATGAGGCAATTAGGAGCAATAAGGAGAATCTCAAACTCTGCTCTGAGTAATTTTCTCTTGAAAATAAAAAAGGAAATATTGGGGATGTCTTTCAGTAATGTTATCACTAATTAAAGTGCTTCAAACTGCACAAATACAAAATGTATTTAATCAAACTCAATACTTAAGTGATTATGCAGTTATATTGAGTAAATGATGGCATTAACATCTGCATGAACAATTCTGGCTCTATCTTTTGACCTGACAGCTAATTAAGGGTACTGGGGTACAAGGGCAGAGTCCCCTTTCTTTTGTGAGAACCACGATGTGACTGGCAGTGATGTGTGTGATCAAAACTCCTTGGCACAGGCCAGGTACCAAAGTTTCTAAAATTCAAAGAACCTTTGTAAACTGAATCAAATTTGGTGAGAAAAATGGCAGGAATAATCTCACCAAATTTCAGATATCCTAAAAAGGAATATAGAAGTACAAACTATTTTCACTGCTCTTCCTTTATGAATAATGGAGAGAGACTGTTCTATGGACTTTTAGTAGACATTTGCAGTAAGATTGTTAGAAATAGACTATAGGAGTAATAGTAAGGATAGAAGAAACCCAGAAACCTTGCAGGAGAAGATGTTTTGCAATAAGAGCCATGAGCACTAACTCTGCAGAACGACACAAATAGCAGCTGTATCTCTCACAGAGACTCACAGAGAATTTGCTCTTCAGTGGGGTTTTTAAAATATGTTGTCACCTCTCCAAACTCACCCAGAAAGTCATTAGGAGTCTAAACCATCTGAGTTTGTTTACACATTCCAGTGGGTTATGTGGCTGTTCAGCAACTGCTTTTTTGGAGATAACAGCCAAATCACTATGTTGAACATCCATAACTCTTGTGAATATATTTTTTATTCTGTTTCCCTTTATTTTTACTTTTTTTTCCTGTCTTGTGTTAATTTGATTAAAAATGTTCCTGGTTCTTCCTTTGCATAAGGTCCACTCAGAAGCAAAACATCTCAGATGCCTCCAGGCCCTCTGAAGGAAACACCCGGAGGTATCTTGGCTTTATTTACACTGCTAGGCCATGAGGGCAAGGAAAAAGAGACAGGAACACAGATTCCAGCCCATATTTTGTTCCTTGCAATGAGAAAGGAAGGTCCACTTTGAGACTGCAATGACTGCTCCTATTGATACTGAGGGCTCCTCATTTGTAGAATTGCAGAATGGTTTGGGTTGGAAGGGACCTTAAAAATCATCTTAATCCCCTACCAAGAGCACGGACACCTTCCACTATCCCAGGGTGCTCCAAGCTCCATCCAGCCTGGCCTTAGACACTTCCAGAGATCCAGGGGCAGCCACAGTTCCTCTGGGCACCCTGTGCCAGGGCCTCCCCACCCTCACAGAGAAAATGTTTCCCTCCTTCCCTACAAAGAATCACCCAAGGTTCAAGCACATGAATGCCAGCATAACGGATTTTATTAAAGGAGAGGAAAGAAGAGTTTCCACAGTGTTGCCTGTTTCATGTCTGTGGTGTTTGCTTCACTGCAAGGGGAGATTGTGACAGCTTTTCATTGCAGCAGGAACTGCTCCCACCAGGAGTGATGGGATCAGGGTGAGTCCCAGGAGTGATTCAGTAGAAGCAGGAAGGATTTCCAAGGTGAATCCATCGACTCTTCAGCTACTCCATCCCCTGCATGAAGAAGAGAGACTCTCAGGCTACTCACCTGTGGGTTTTGTGCAGAGATGTTCTCCTTATCTCATGACATCAGAGCAGAAGCTGCTCTGGGTGCCAATTCCCCCGCTATTTCAGCAGGTTTGGCACCAGAGAAATGAGACAGGTAGAGTTGTACTGTAAGATGCTGCTCTGGAGAAAAGATAATGAGGATTTTGGCCATTCCCACAGAGATGCCTGCATTTCTACTCACCTTCTGCAGCAAGAAAATCCATTGCTACACGTCCCAATCCAGTAATACGGGCGACGACAAATCCCTGGGAAGCAGCGTCCGTTTTGGGTCAAACAAGAATTATCTAACACTTGTCCTGCACAGCACAAAGAGAAGAGTCATCTACCATGAAAGTGATCAAAAGTGAATACAGTCTTCTTGTTTACTCCCCTCACTCCTTACCTGCAACCCCTTGCAGCATCAGGAAGAGGACAACCAGGAGCGTGTGAAGGATCCTCATGGCCACAGCTGGGATGTGAATTCTTTACCTGCACTGAGCAGAAAGCGAAAGATTGAACAGTGGAAAGAGGATTCCCTCCTGACCAGGAGATGAGGAACTGCTTAATAAATGTGCCCAGAGCCACCAAAGCCAGAATCTTTGTCCAGTTGATTTGGATACAGAACAGAGTGAAAACCTCATCCTTGGAGATATCAGCAATTTCAAGGAATGCATCTCTAAACAATCTGACCTAATTAGTACCACTTTAAACACAGATTCAGACTAGAAACTCCTGGATTAGCTGGATTCTATGGTGTTTTGGTGCTGACTTTCCTTTTTTCTTTTTCTTTTTTTTTTCCCTTTTAATTTTGGTTTTACTGCAGTGAAAAAAAGATCTCCCAGTTCTCTTAAGTACCAGGCAGGTTACTCTGGTACCAGCATAGGCCCACAAATTATGCCTCTTCCACATATTGAAGTACACAAAGAGTTCAGAGAATGAGCTAATCTTAATCCTTAGAAAAGTCTGAAAAAAGATATCTCTATCTTTTCAGTATTAATTGAGGTAGCAACTCATTCAAAATGTTACTGCATTCAGGCAAGATATGGCTCAAAATGCAAAGCTCAGCTGCTCTGCTGGCTGGGAGTCTGTTTCTGGAGTAAAACAGACATTTCTGTCTCTGATGTCTCAAGGGAAGGTTCCCAGGTCTCTGTTCCTCTTGGAGATCAGCAAACCCAGTGTCCTCCTGGAAGCCCTGCAAGCAGCCAACCCATGGTTCTACAGAATACGTATACACAGGAGGCACTTGCTGGAGTAAAGAGAGGAAAGGGGGTAATCAAAGCTGAAACTTAAGACTGATGGAAGGAAAAGAGGTTTATAAAGATGGAGAGGTGAGGGTGGCTCTACAGAAGCCAGCAGAGTTACCTGTGGAGAAAGAAGGTGGAGGATCACTGCCTCTTCTGGTCTCCTGTGGATGCACCAGACCCAAACACGCCTATAAAGGGTTGGGGATGAGCCAATGCAGTCACTGGCCAATGAAAATAAAGCCTTTTGCCGCCTGTATTTTGTTTCTTCCAATGAGAAAACAAGGTCCACAGAGCTCCTGATCTTTATGCAACCCATCTCAGACCATCCAAGTTTGTGTAAGGCACGTTAGACCACAGGGTGATGTCAAATACCTGGGAACATGCAGTGAGTGCTTGTTCTGATCCTGAGAGCTCCTCAGTTGTAGAATCCCAGAATGATTTGGGCAGGAAGGGACCTTAAAGATTATCCAGTTCCATCCCCTGCCACGGTCAGGGACACTTTCCACTCTCCCAGGCTGCTCAGAGCCTTGTCCATCCCAGCCTTGAACACCTCCAGGGATCCAGGGGCAGCCACAGCTTCTCTGGGCAACTTATGCCACAACCTCACCACCCTCACAGGGAACAATTTCCTCTCCTTGCCTGGAAAATAATCACTGGTAATGTCATCAACTTCCCCTGGTGACTGCTGTGGTGCTTTAGAGATCTTCTGGAGCCAGGACAACCAGAAACCTTGATGCCTAGGAGGGATCCCAAAATTGAGTAAGGAGGAGGACAAAAGTGGGCTGTGGAAATCTATGTAGATTTTAAGAAATCTTAGTGCTGGGAATATTTTCCTCAAAGTATTACAACTTTACAGCTGCTCGAGTGTCCTGAATGAAAAGGCAGCTCAGATGTCCACCTACAGGTTAGCGAAATCTGGGGTTTGTTCCCTGATGGGCCAACTCCACATGGGATAAATCATGGCTTTGCAATGAAGTCAGGGAAGCACAAATAAATATTACTGATGCTTTAGAGATATAAAGCTCAGTTTCTGATCTCTGGCTTTCCAAGCAGCACTTTTATCCTCCTGTTTCTGGGGTTTTGGAAGGAGCTGGCAAACCCTGTTTGCTTGTGCCTCCCCTGAGCTGGGGGGTCTTTCCTGTGGGAGAGGTGCAATTCCCAAAGGGAGCAGGGGCAACTCACTCCACATGGCTGCTCAAAGTACCCAACAGCAGATGGGATTTCCTGGCAGGGTTTGGCCAAGCCAGGTCTGGGCAGTTTTTCAGAGGGCTGTCCAAGGTCAGTGGATGGACAGCAGGGCTGTTCCCGCATGGATTTTGCACCATTTTTTGGCAGGTGTGGAGGTGCCGTGAGGACAAACGTTGGGCAATCATACCAAAGGTCTGTCATCCTTCCTGCCATTTGCACAGAGGACACTGGAGGAAGAGGATGGCAGAGAGAAGGTGAAGGATCCACATTGCTTCAAGGGTCTGGGGACATCCCATTGTCACAGGTGAGCTGAGGTGACATTTGGGCACACAGGGTTTAACCCAGTGGCCTTCATGCCAGCTCCTAGAGTGATTTAGGGTGTCCTGGGCTGGCTGAGATTTCCTCCTGGGACTGGTGAAAAAGGGTCAGGAGAGAGAAGAGCAAGCCAGGGAGGAGGGATGGGACACAGGGACATCTCAGGCAGCACTTGTCTAAGTGTGGGCAAAGGAACTGAGGCCTGATGTCCACTGGGAACAAAGTCTGTGGTGTGCTGAGTGATAAAAAAATCAGCTGGGATTTAGAAGAGTCCTTCCACATATTCATTTTAACAATGTTTTATATATAAATACATCTGTGTTAGTGTGGATTTGCTAGGAGGGCTATAGAGAAACAGGAGAGTGAGAAATATCATTGTAGAATTTGTCTATGTTTAAGTAAACAATTACTGAAATTAATATCCTGATTATTCCTGAGCAAATTGCAGCGTATCTGAATTATTCTTCTCTACTTTCATGTTCTGCATCAAAGATAAAATATAAAGCAGTTGAGTAAATTCAGCCTTTGTTTCTCTTGGTATATTAATAGATTATATGCACAGGCATACAAATATATATTTATATATGTTTGGAGAACATAATTCTGGGGGCTCCACACAATGTCCTTTGCAGTACCCCAGGAAAAGGGAACTGAGTAAGACATTTAGTGGTCAAAATGCTTTCAGGATGCAATATTAATTGATTTGCAATACTCATTCTTTAATTGCATGTGTTTAATTGCCAAGAAACAGGTGAATTGTATCACTTTTGTAATCATAAGTGGACAAAACAATGTTTAAAGTCAATAACAGTGTGCTGGAAATAAAATAAGAGTTAAATTATAGTATTTAAGAAAGTTAAAGGAAGTTGACCATCTATCATAAGAACAAATAAAATTAATTAGTTAAAGATCTTATCCAAACCCTTATATCTGAGCTTGGATCTGTTTTTTTCCACTTTGGGCAGGTGGTACATGCATGAAGTGGAAAGACAGGAAAAAAGAATAATTTATCCTATTTTGACCTCCTTTTCAGGAGGTTACCCCAAAATCTCAGTTCAGAGCTCTGTGCCTCTAAAATCTCATTTATAAATTTAATATTCACAGTGTCTATTTCTGCTTCCTTACAACTCTTCATTTGAGCTATTAAGTTTTTGTGGGTTTGTTTAAAGAAAAAAAATCAAAATCCAAATAACAGAAACAAATGCTTTTCAATATTATAAAGCAAATATACACGTTCTTCCAATTATGAATTATACAGGAATGGGATTTTAAATAGTTGTCTTTTTCTGGGGAGCCTGTTCAGCGTCCAACCACCCTCTGGGTGAAGAACTTTTCCTGGTATCCAACCTAAACCTCCCCCAACTCAGCATCATTCCCTTTCCTCGAGTCCTGTCAGTATGATTTTGGGAGCAGCCACTGGTTTCTCGTCCATCACAAGAGTCCACAGCAGAGCAGGGAGGGCTTTGAGTTTGGGCTGTCAGAAAACATCATTCACTCAAATATCAGCGCTGGGAATCAAAAGACATCAGCACAATTAAGGAAAAAGCATCCATAAAACTCCTCTGTCAGAATAATTTCCATGCTCTTCACTGAAGAAGGTTGCTGGAGGGGAATTTCAGCATTGGCTCTTCATTGCCATCTTCTGGGAGAGATCTGGGTAGGTGAATGCTTTTTTGAAGTACAGGAATGTTGGGGTTTTTTCCAGGTCTTTTGGTGGTATGGCAATGAAAACACAGCTTCTGGGCTCACAGGTGACTTCAGGGCTCAGGTTAAGCCAGTGCTGCCATCAGTTTCTGTAGTCCAGATCCTCTTGAAGGCACATATTTGACCAAAATATTTTTGTGAAAGTTGTTTCCTTTGGCCAGCTGGAATCAGAAAGGCTGTGTGGAAATGGGTGCTTCCCTGGAATTAATTATTCAAACATAATTATTTTCTGTGGGACAAGCAGAACACAGGTGTGGCAAATTCATGAGAATGAAAGAGTGACCAGCAGGTCAAGATAGAGCAATCTGATCTTGTGATATCCTACCTGGGGTTCCCAACATGAGGACATGGAGCTGCTGGAGAGAGTCCAGAGGAGGCCACGGAGCTGCTCCAAGGACTGGAGCCCCTCTGGAGCCAGGCTGGGGGAGCTGGGGGTGCTCACCTGGAGAAGAGAAGGATCCAGGGAGAGCTCAGAGCCCCTTGCAGAGCCTAAAGGGGCTC
>JAWWMU010000153.1:109139938-109152231 GCA_035048155.1 Cinnycerthia olivascens
ATAGAAATAGAAATAGAAATAGAAATAGAAATAGAAATAGAAATAGAAATAGAAATAGAAATAGAAATAGAAATATAGAAACATAGAAATATAGAAATATAGAAATAATAGAAATAGAAATAAAAAGGGGTTTAGTCCCTTTTGCCTATGGCCAAAGTGCTGCCAGTGTGTTGGGCACATTTTTAGCAGTGACCAGACCCCAGATGGGTCCACTGGATGCACTGAACCCTACCAGTTTGGAAAACAAGGGAATTTAAAGGTGTGGAAGTGGCCAGCCTGCAGGTAAACTTCAACACTGCTGCCATGCTATAACCTGGATTGTTCTTAGCCCTCTTTGGGAAGGCAAATCCCGACTCTGCATTGGTTTTTTTTTCATTGTGTCCAGGTTTCCTGCGTGCCCCCAACACCGAGGTGCAGTGCAGACAGGCTGGGGGGGTCTGCTCCAGCGACCGCTGCCCCCCGCCCCACACGAGACCCTTTGGGCGCTGCCAGCAGGGAATTCCCTGCTGTAGGACCGTGGTGAGTCCAGGATGGGATGGGTCACACACCCACAGGAGGGCCTGGATTGGAAGGGGCCTTTTGAGGTCACCTATTCCACCCCCATTGTCATGGGCACCTTCAACAAGATCCAGCGGCTCCAAGCCCTGTCCAACCTGGCCTTGAACATTTCCAGGGATTTCTTGGGGTTTATTGCATGTTTTTACTCATTTTTGTGCATCCAGTCTGCCCTTTAGATGGAAAATTGCTCCAGCACAAGCTGGCAAAGAGCAGAGACTCTGTACACTCAGCTATAGGATTTCCTGAGGATTTCCTCAGTGCTTTCTTCTGTAGCATTAAGGATGCAGCTCGGGTGCCTCGTGGGAAAGATCACAGTGAAACCTCTTTGGCAGAGAGATTTAATTAGCCAGAAATGAACTCTTTTTGCTGCTGTTCCCATTAGCTAGTTCAAGCTGCTCATGATGAGTAGTACTGGCTTCAAAGGACACATCTCTCGATGTGCACTCTGTCCTGAGACCTGGGATTTTTGGGTCAGATTCGTAGGAAACCTGCATGTTCCACCTTGCAAAGGCTGCCTGGTCCCATAGTTGGAAAAACAGCCTGAAAGTCATGTTGTTTTCCCAGATTTTTTTTTTTTCTCTGGTTCCATAAACTTCCTCTTCTAGACAGAATCAAAGTATTTGGTCTAGTTAAAGGCATCCCTGCCCATGGTAGGGAGTTGGAACCAGACACTCTTTTAGGTCACTTCAAATCAAAATCTTTCTTTAATTCTGTGACTAATTTATTCTTTTTGTCCTCAAATTCCTTATTGGAATAGTAAAGTTCACCCCATATCTTTATTCCAAATGAAACTGCAGCAACAAATATCCCTGGATATTTACACTCTGACTTAACTGATTCTAACAAACATTTTCTGTTTCTCTTTTTCCCTGTAAAAAAAACAAAACTGCAGCAACAAATATCCCTGTAGACAATTTTATTTTGGGGGGCTCTTACTTAAACTTTGTTCAATATTAGTAGCAAGAGATATTAGAAACAAAACATGAACATCAGAAACTCTTTTCCATACCAGAAATTCCAAGAAGAGTGGGAAGCTTCAGGCACAGAAAGTGTTCAATTCATTGTTAATTAAAATAGAAAAGCAATATTTGATTAAAATTCAGCAGCAGCAGGATGTGAATATCTTGAAGAGTTGGATTCAGGAATATCAGCCCGTGGTGCTCATTCAATCCCTTCTGTGCATTTTATTTAATTCCTTTCCTGGTTGTAAGCACAAAATCTTAAAGTTTCTTCCTTTTTTTTCAGTATGATTAGTGACAACTGACATCTCAGATGGGCTAACCAGAGCTTCTGGCAATTTAAGGGAGGCATTATTCCACTGGAAAATCCGGAATTCTGAGCAGAAAATATTCATTTGACACATACAGGCACACACCACAATGTGAACAACAGAAAGAGAGCAAATCTCTCCACAAACAGCTTTAATGACCTGAAGAAACTCCAAACAAATTCTTGAATCACCTAGAAAAGACCAATATTTTTCATTTTTAAAAATGCTTTTCTGCTGAAATTTTATTGTGTCGACCAGCATCTGTCCCAGAGATGTCACCAGCATGCAGGAGTCTGTGCCCGTGAGAGGATGCAAAGTTCTTCCTTCAACCCTCAGAACAGCTATTCTTTTATTATTATTATTGTCATTATTATTTTGTTTTCCTTTTGGAGTCAGCAATAATGTGAGTAATGCCAGAATGCTCAGCTAAGGTGTTTATATTTCATAGTCTACACATCTCAATAAATTTTAATAAACTTGCTCTGGATCTGTGTTTGATCCTTATCCCTGTGAGGAACAATCCTCTTATCCCTGTGAGGAACAATCCTCTTATCCCTGTGAGGAGTAATTCTCTTATCCCTGTGAGGAATTCTCTTGCTGTATGTTTTTGTTGGAGGGTCTCACCTGGAATCAGTGTGAGCTGTGCCTTGTGATAAATTCATCCATGAAAAGGGGAGGAAAACAAACCCATGTGGTGATGAGAATATGTCCTTGTCCTAATAATTATTAATTTTAATATTAATTTTAATTTTAATTATCAATTAATTTGATCAAGAATAGCCTCAAGGCTGGGTTGGACAGGACTTGGAACAACCTGGGATAGTGGAAGGTGTCCCTGCCCATGGCTGGGGTGGAACTGGGTGGTCTTTAAGGTCCTTTCTCACCCAAACCATTCCATGATTCTGTGACTCTCCAAACCCACTGTGATTAGGCCAGTGGAGAGCTGGCACCAACTGGTTGGGTTGAGCACCCATGGAAGCCCTGAAATCATCCAGCAGCTTTTTTTGCCAGACATGGTAATATACACAAACCATGAACAGGAATGGGACAGCTTCTGGATGTGTCTTGAGCACTATTTTATTGTTCAAAAATCTCATTCCATGACTGAGACCCTAGGAAGATGACAGCAGCTCGTGTCCCAGAAGGCTGGCACCAAGTTCTATGTTACAATATACTTTAAAATCCCCTTAGCCTATTGCATAAAGCAAAAAGCATATTGACACTTGTTTTAGCCAATTACAAAAATGCACATGCTTTTAATGCTTGTTTAAAGCAATGCTTGCTTTTTAGCCATAGAATACCATGGGCAGTGCTCCGTTATTTATCTTAAAACTTTCTGCATCTTGTTAGATACATATTCCTGCTGCTCTAAGTTTTGCATAACCTATCTTCAACACGCAGCTTATTGATAAAAGTTCTTGCTCGCATTCTAAAACATCTTTTTACTTCCAGAATCAGCATCCCACAGCACAGCTCTAAGCTTTCTCTTCTTCTGCTCCTGTGGCCTGATTTATAACTTTTCCCAAAAACCCTTCACCTTAAATGATTCCCACACTGAAACCGTCCAGAAGCTCATGGCATGGAGTAACCCCTGGTCTTAAACCCCTGTGGCCTCTGCATTGGGGGTGTTAGAGATGGGGAAGGGAAGAGAAGGGAAGGAGGGGATGAGTCTTGGTGATGAGAATCCAGGCTGATGGACACACAGCCCACTGCCTCCAGACACAGCACTGCAGGGAAAAACAGTTTGACCAGTTCGATATCCAGAGAATTTAAATTCCATGGACATGATACTGGTCTACACTAAATAGAGACAGCAGGAGCAGAATCTTTGTGGTCACGCAGTTCCAAGCCCTTCTGACACCCTGAGGTTTCTCTGTATTCCAAATATTTCAGATTGGGCTGGCAGATGCAGCCCTGGAGAGGTGCAGAGGACTCAGCTTGTCTCCTGAATCCCAGCTCTGGGCTGGAATGGCAGCTGGAATGGGCTCTAATGCTTTTCCAATTATTAATATAAATGTTGCTAGACAAATCACTGCAACACAGGGCGATTTAACAGGACTTGATGACACATGGACTTAATGTAGTTAAATTTTTATAGACAATAAAAACAACAAAACCCACCCTGACGTACATGAGCAAGTATCAGCAACATGGTTTCACAAGAACTTCCTTTTATTAGAATTGAAACTGCAAATATCTTTATTGGACAAGAACTCCTCCCAAGATGTTCTTGTGCTCCTGCGGGCCTCCACCCCCATGGGAAAGGCTCCCCAGGGCACTGAGGACAGGATCCATCAAAAGATGTCAAAAGATGGGGGATGTTTCAGATGTCCAGAGCTCTTGTCTGGTGGTCAGTGAGGTGTCAGATTTAGGAGCTGGGAGTCCTGCAGAGAAAAGCCAGGTGCTTAGCTCACCCACCAAACAAATAAATTATACCTCAACACCTCAGACTGCTGGAGACACCAGGGAACACATGAGGGTAAAGACGGCTGGAGACTCTTGTGAGCTGGACCTCTGTTTCTGGCCACAAGATAACCCAGATAAAATGTAGGATGGGGCTGTCACCTCCCAGCACACACACCACAGCCATTCACATGTGGCTGCTGATGCCCCAGAACACCAGGGACACCTTCCACTATCCCAGGATGATCCAAGCCCCACCGAACCTGGCCTTGAACATTTCCAGGGATCCAGGGGCAGCCACAGCTTCTCTGGGCACCCTGTGCCAGGGCCTTCCCACCCTCACAGGGACAAATTTCTTCCTGACATCCAATCCAGATCTACTCTCTGCCAGATTGAAGCTGTTGCCCCTTGTTCTGTCACTCTTTTAAACACTCTTTCTTTTTCCCTGGAATATTCCAACACCACAAAGGCTCTGCCCTGTTTTCACCACACACAAACCCCAGCAATTCGCAGGTACTTTTTGGAGGTTGTAGGGGGGCTGGAGAACGGGCTCTGTTGCTGAAAAGGTGAAAAGCCCGGTGATTCTGCTTGCTTTTGGAATTCCTCTTACCATTTGCAGCATCTCAGCTTCCCACCGCGGCAGGTGCCGATGTCAACCAGAGGAGCAGCGCAGGGCACGAAGGAGCAGGAGCCCCGGCTCTGCCGGCATGCGAGGGTGTCAGAGGTTTCCTGGCTGTAAGCTGCAAAAAAAATAGGGGAAATCCATGTTTGTTTGTCCTGGCTGAGGACTGGAGGCTTGAGGCATGAGATTTACCTGGATTTACCTTTAGTGTGTTAAGGTTTTGTCATCAAATTGGATTCAGTTCCTAATTTGAAAAGGCATCACAGCTTTATTCTAAATCAGGTGTGGCACGTTTCAATCACTTTGTCCCAGTGGTTCTCGAGTCCTTTCTCTTAATCACATATTATTCAAGGATTGCATGTTTTTGATGTCATCCAGCTTATTTTAAATCTACCTTTAGACCTTGGTTTCCCTTATATCTTAAATTAAAAAGCCTTGTAGTGTTTTATACATATAATCTTTATGAAGAGATAGAAAATAACTGGTGCCCCTTTCCTCAGAGATTCTACTGGAATTGTACCAGTCCTGCAGCAATCTCAAGGGTCATAGGGTTTTTTGATATAAATGATACATTTTGTGGTGCGTGAAGTAGAAAAAGCCCTAAAAAGCAATCCCAAAATATGTAGGACAGGTTTTGTCTCAATGGTTCTACATTTTTCCCTTGAGTAGACAGACATTTGATGGTCTAAGAAAGCTGGTACAAATTTGAGATTACTGCAAATAAAATTGAGACAACTTCAGCTGCTTCAAAGACACTCAAAGAGCCTGGAATGATACATGGGCTCCAGACCCACTTAATGCATGTGGCCAATACAGTGTCCAGGCAAAAACCAACAGCTGAGATGACATTTTTCCCAAAAAATGAGATGAGGTCTCTTAATCTAGAATACACAGTCAGAACATGTGGGTGAGAATGTGAGAAGAGGAAGCTCTCGTGTTGCCAGGTTACATCTTTAGTATTATTCTAGAATTGCCTCAATAAAATCCTCAGGGAATTGTTCAGGTTGGAAAAGGGTCCTTGGATCCTCCATCATCAAGTCCAACCATTCCTCAGCACTGCCAAGGTCACCACTGACCCATGTCCCCAGGTGCCACATCCACAGGGCATTTAAATCCCTCCGAGGATGGGGACTCTACCAGAGCCCTGTGCCAAGGCTGGAGGACACTTCTGGTGAAGAAATGTTTCCTAATATCCAATATAAACCTCTCCAGGTACAACTTGACATTATTTTCTCTTGTCCGGTCCCTGTTCCCTAGGAGCAGAGCCTGACCCCCTTCCCAGCTGTCCCCTCCTGTCAGGGAATTGTGCAGAGCCAGAAGTTCCCCCCTGAGCCTCCTTTGCTCCAGGCTGAGCCCCTTTCCAGCTCCCTCAGCCCCTCCTGGTGCTCCAGCCCCTTCCCCAGCTCCATTCCCTTCCCTGGCTCCAGCCCCTCAGTGTCCCTCTTTTCATGAGGGTCCCAGAGCTGTTCCCAGCACTGGAGGTGCCCCAGCAGTGCCAGCACAGGGGACAGGCACTGCCCTGGTCCTGCTGCCACCCCAGAGCTGGCACAGCCAGATGTGCCTTTGGCTTCTTGCCCACCTGGGCACACCTGGCTCCTGTCAGCAGCACCCCCAGGGCCTTTTCCAGTTTTCCAGCCACTCTGCCCCAGCCTGGAGCTGCTGTTGTGAACAGCATTTGGCCTTGTTCAGCCTCACACAATTTGTCTCATCCCATGGATCCAGCCTGTCCAGATCCCTCTGCAGAGCCTTCCTGCCCTCCAGCAGATCAACACTCCTGCCTAACTTGGTGTAATTTGCAAATTTGCTGAGGTTACCTTTAATCCCCTCATCTGGATCATTCATGAAGATATCAAACAGGACCAGTCCCAGTACTGAGCCCTGGTGACAGCCTCAGTTGGACTTAACTCCATTTCCCACACCTCTGGCCATCCTGATATATTATAAACCAATGAACAGTGCACCCATCCAAGTCAGGAGCAGCCAGTTTCTCTGTGGGAAATGGTGTCAAGGATTTACCAAAATCCAGCTAGATGCCTAATCCACTAAATGGGACACCTTGGCATAGAGGAGATCAAGTTGGTCAAGCATGATCAGCTTTTCATGAACCAAAACTGGCTGTGCCTGATCCCTGGGTGTTCTGTAGGTGCCACATGAAGGCATGCAAGATGAGCTGCTCCAAAACCTTATCTGGAACCAAGGTCAATACAGGACCATCCTTTTTTTCCCCATCTTATCATCATATGCTAGAAAAAAACATCAATATGGCTATCAGGAACATTGAATCAATAGCTTTAAGATTATGATGAGGGAAGGGGAATTCTAATAGGAAAGTTGTAGGTTCCAGGAGCAGAGAGGTAATCTGGGATCAGCACTGGGATCTAAAGAACTCTTCATCTTCACCCTTTCAGCCTCCATCTCATCTCATTTCAGCCTCACCTGGAGCAGCCTGGAAGAGGAAGAAGAGAACAGCGACGAGGAAGAAAAGGATTCTCATGATTGGCAGCTGGCAGCAAGGCAGCTTTCGCAGGGATGGAGACGGCACCAGTGTGAACAGAAGCTGTCCGAGACCGAGCTCAGGGGATGCCTCTGCATATAAAGGCTCTGGGGCAGAACAGGGTGGCTGGAGGAGTGGCTGCCTGGAGAACAGAAGGTTCATTGCCCCGTTCCCATGGAGACTGGTGATGTAGGGAGATGTTGCAACCTCCCACGTTAGAAGATGCCGAACTGAGCCGTGGTCAGTCTCGCCGGCTGACCGCAGCAGCCAAACCAGCCCGTGCCAGCTGGTGGGCTGCGCCCAGGGAGGGCACAGGATTGGAGCAGGAGGGAGGTGGGTCCCTGGGATCCACAGGGTTGTAAACCATGCGGAACTGATGGTGCCCTGTGGCTCCTGGCCATGGTCTTGTGACAGCTTGTCCTCCCCCTCAGCCACCAGGTGGGGTGAGCAAAGGAGAAAACTCCTCCTTGGAGACAAGAGCACAGAGTGACAGGGCAAGGGGCAATCAAGCTGAAAGAGAGCAGGGTTAGGTGAGATATTTGGGAAAACTCCTTCACTGTGAGGGTGGTGAGAAAAGCTGTGGCTGCCTCATCCCTGGAAGTGCTCAAGGACAGGTTAGACAGGGCTTGGAGCAACCTGGGGTAATGGACAGGGGCTTGGAGCAGGATGATCTTTGATGTCCTTTCCAACCCAAACCATTCCGTGATGATGAAGACAAATGCAAGAAAGAATCAGAGAACTTAGTCCTTGCTTCAGTCAGAGTTGTAGGGCTGCAGTAGAAGGAGACAGAGCAGGGCTGAAAGAGTCATGGATATTTTCCCTCCTGGCTATGAAACTAGCAGTGGCTCTAGTCTCACAGGGGTTTTTCCATAATGGTTCACAGCTCACAGGTTCACTCTCTGTACCTTTAATTTGTGACTTTAGCCATGGATTTGTACCAAAAGTTGTAGAAGTCACTAAACAGAAAGGAGTGGAAGGGACACTGCCGTGTGTTGGGCCATGCCATCATAAGAGACTGATCCTAATTCCATCCAGCAACCCCTAAGATCTGTCCTGAAAACAATGATACCACAGTCTGAATCTTCTTCCCAAATCTAGTCTGCATGGAGTGTCTAAAATTACTCGTTCTTGCCCAAATGATCTTGATTTAATGACATTTTCCCTTGCTGTCAATCACCTTGCTGAATGTGGTTATGAAGAGACTCACGTCTCTTTGATTTCACAGATTCAACATATCAAATCCACTTCTCTGTGGTGTCTCTACCACTCTTATCACTTGTTCTCTCCTATTACTTCTTTCTGAATCAGAAAATAAAATCTATTCCTTTTTTTTTCATGCATGTGAAGGTCCATCCATATCTAAAGTGGCCTAGAGGAAAGGTCACCAGAACTCTGTAAAGGTCTCTTAATCCTTGTACTTGTCAAGAGTACTCCTGAGACATATGGGAGCTTCAAGTGAACATTTTTTTTAGGCAAACAGTACAAATCAAAAATCATCAGTGAAACAAAGTCACGAGGGTGATTAATTATTTACTGCTTCATTGAGAGCAGCAAACTGAAATGATGGAGAGCAAGAGCAGAGGTGAGCTCTGACTGCACACAGAGGGCAGAGAGGTCTGTGCCTGGTGAACTGGTTGCTGCAAGTTGGGTGTAGGGCATGAAAGGGCTTCAGTTTAAAAAAAAAAAAAAATTAATTCAGTATATCAGGACTAGGAACAAGCAAAAATCTTCTTGTGGATGGATGAGGAGGTTGAGGACAAGCAAGAGGATGCAGATGGCAAAGAAAATGTATTCCCACCCATACTTCATTGAGATCACATCTTTGAGGAACAAGGTGAGGAAATGGACCTTCAGACCTCTGCCAGGAGCTGTGAGAGCTGGGGTGGCCCATCGTGGTTTATGGAAAGGCCCTGTATTTTCACACACATTATTGAGGCACAGGCACAGGCTCAAAAATGGGCTGTTGCTGTCATGTCTCCTCCATCTCCCTCTTGGATGTAGAAGTTTCAAGGAGCCAGTCATTTATATTAAATCACTCTGCCTCTGTGTGTCCCTGGAATTTTATTTCAGGGAGTCATAGGGAACACCGAACATCTCCTGATTCCTAATTTGTGCTCGAGGACGTGGACACCACCCCACAACTTAAACCACTCTGAGCACCTCCCCAGGGTTTCAGACAGGCAGCCCATCCACCTGCACCCTCAGCTTCACTTCTGGAAAGACAAGAAGAAGGAAAAAAAGTACAGTTCAAGATCTTAAAACACAGCCAGCTGTAAGGAAACCATTAAGGGTGAAGCTTACTTGTAGAAATAACAGGATTTAATGGAAAAGGGAAAAGTGCTTTTCTACTCCTTGCATAACCCTCCTCCTGCCTGTCCCAGGCAGCACAAGGGGCAGGGATGTTTAGTTTGGGGAGTGAAGCTGCTGAGCAAACCCTGCTGGGTTTGGGCCGTGATGTCACAGATGGTTCAATGCTCTTTGGAACCAAACAACATCAGGGAGAAAGAAGGAAAAGAGGAATGGCTCCAGCCTCCTCAACTCCCTCCCCCAGCTCCATCTGGAGAGTGGCAGCAAGGTTTGTCCCAGGTCCAGGCTCCTTCCATGGAAACATAAATGTGCCTGGGGTGAAAACAGCCCCCTTGAAGACTGCTTGACCCCAGGGAAAGGGAGCTTGGACACAATGCTCCACTTTTCCTCCTTCTTGAGGACCAGGAAAAGATGCTCCAAGCAGTCTCCAGCGAACAGAGAAAACATTGAGGCTGTGACTGACAGGAAACTGGTGATCTTGAGGTGTCTGTTGGAGTTCATATTTGACCTGGCAGCCAAGCAGTGGGTGGTGGATTTTGTATGGGACCCGTCCTTTGGAAGGAAAATCATTTTGTCACCTAGAATGAACAAATTCATCTGTTTGGCTTACTGATCCTTCAGGGAGCTTGGGAAATTTGCCTTTACACTTTGAGAAATCACACCTGTAATCTGTATTCTGGACTGTGGGAAAACCTATGCCAATATCTTTGTCTCTAAAGGAGTTTCCCTGCTTTAAATTACAACTGATGAGCAGCTAATCTGCCTGAGCAGAAGGGTGCCAATCTCCTCTGTTCTAGCAGTAAATAAACACACAGAAGCAAGATGTGGTGTTGAGTTCCTATGTCCCAAAGTTAAGGGAGTGGAACAAGTGACAGAGAGGGACAAGTGTTTACAGCCACAGTGAAGGTGACAGTGGGCAGAGGGTACACGATGTTCGTTCTCCTTGACAGAGTACTCAATAAAGGCTGCTCATGCATAAAACTGATTTTCAGTGGGGAAACTCCAGACTGAAGTGCCTGCCACGGGATCATCTCCGGTCTGTGTCCTGGCCATGGACCAGAGCAGGGAGGGGGATAAGTCACTGATAGCAGACTTTTGGAAAGCTGTGTTCCAATCACCATTTTGAAAATTGATCTGTTCTTCAGGTCATCAAGAATGAGTTGTTCTGGGGTCCTGCATCTACTTTGGAAGGGGAATATCAACCAAAACAACTTTTTTCTCCCAGAGTTTGAACACTATCAAAGAGTTTGGTTCCAGCTGCTGCCCTGCCAGTCCTCCAAGGGGAAACAACAATGATGTCCAAGGAGACAAGCTCTCAAGAGATATGGAATGGGGAAATTTTTGGGAAGAACTGTCAGTGGTGGCTGCAGGAGAGAAACAGGGCAGGGAACTGGGATGGGAAAAGCAGATCCTTGTCAGGCCATAAACAGAGGAGAACTGTGGGAGCTGTCTCGTGTGAGGCCAAGCCCAGATTCCACACAGGCTCATGGGGAGTGAGATGGACACTCAAGGGGCTCTGTAGAAATTGAGCACAAATGGAAGAAAGAGTCTGGAGTGAGGGTGGCTGCTGGGCTGAAATGCCAGACCTTGGTGGACATAAGGTCCAGCATCCAGAGACAGAAATGGAGACAATCTCATTTGGAACAACACCTCTGTGATTTATACACCAGAGATGTTTTTCTTTGGGGTAGCAGGGAAATCTGAGGCTCAGTCTGTTCTGAACTTATCCAGATTTAATAACAGAGATTTTCTTTAGGATGTTGTGGTTTAACCCAAGCCAGAAATTCAGCTTCAAGCACTTCTGCTCTGGTGGAATGGGGAGAAAATCAGAAGAGTGAAAGTAAAAAAACTTGGGGTTGAGATAGAGACAGTTTAACAGCTAAAGCAAAAGCTGTGCAAGCAAAGCAGAACAAGGAATTTATTCACCACTTCCCATGGGCAGGCAGGTGTCCAGCCATCCCCAGGAGAGCAGGAATCCACCACATGTAACAGTGACTTGGGAAGAAAATCTCCATCACTCTGAATGTCCCTTCCTTCCTTGTTCTTCCTGCAAGTTTTATTGCAGAGCATGACCCCACATGTTGGTCGAGTGATGAGCAGAAAAGGCCTTGACTGAGTCCTGCTCAGCCATAACAAAAACATCCCTGAATTATCTGCACTGTTCCCAGCATGAATCCAAACCACCATTCCATACTGGGAAGTGAGTTAAATCCATTCCAGCCGGAACCAGCACTCAGAAGGAACTTGAGGGGAGTAGAACAGATCATCAATGTCTGTTTTGTAAGTTGGACATGACCAGCTTATGGGCAGTGAGATGTCCTTGCTGCAGTGTGCTCTATAAATATTGAATTTTGGGACTGGTGTTGAAAACAGGTCTGATGTTTTAAAATCCAGCACATACATCACGCAAAATCTTGTCTCTTTGGAGGGGGAGTTCAGATCCCACTACTGTGTTAATAAATTCAGGGGGATGTGTGTATATTTTTTAATGCTTATATATTATATATTATAAATTATAAATGTATATAATATATTATAAATATATTATATATTATATATTATATAGTATATAGTATATACTATATACTATATACTATATACTATATACTATATTATATATAGTATGTACTATATAGTAT
>JAWWMU010000153.1:109152421-109166638 GCA_035048155.1 Cinnycerthia olivascens
TGCACAGACTCATTTGTTAAAAAGATGCTGCATCATTCTTAGCCTTGAGTGAAAACCACAGAGGAAATTACTGTGAGTAACAACAGTGCTCACGGGTTTTGGTTTAAGAAGACCTTTATTTTCGCGTGTGAATAAAATAATAATATATATATTGCTTCACATCCTCCAAGAGCTGCATGAACCTGAAGTGATTGAACCTCCAAACACCCCTGTGAGGTAGGCTGGAATAGGTGGCCAAGGAGCCAAAGTGGCTTGAGTATTAAAAGCAAAAAGGGAGTGACTTCAGAGAGGAAAAACCCAGATCTCCAGAAGCGGTGTGCTAACAGGACATGCCCTCTGGAAGCTTCTTTTGATGCTCATTTGCTGGAGGCTTTAGATAGAGGAGGAATCCATGAAAATCAGATCCTCAAGGCAGTGGAAATGTTGCTGGTACAAGGGCTCTGATCCAGGAAAGCTTTTTCTGCTTATTCTCCCGAAATCCTGCAAGGATACAAAGGGTCTTGTTATTGTGCTGCAGTTGCACCTCGATCATTCTCTAAAAGCCTCAGTACCTTCTAATTACCTTTCAAAATGAATCTACAGGGTGGGTTCAGCCTGCATCTCTGTTTGGTACCCAGGTTTACAGATAACCAGGGTATAAGAACTGTGCCCTCTGGTAAATGAGTTATATGACCACGTGTAATGACAGTTTTTGTTCAGTTTACACCAAAATAAAGATTGGGGATTTGATGTAGTTACTGAACACACAGGTCTAGTGCCATCTGAAGTGGTCTGGGGTATCTGCTTGGCCTCCAGACATCTATCTTTTCTGAAAATCAGTATTTTCCCCCAGAGCTAACTCCTCCAGGATATGATTTAAGTACTCCAAGGCACAACAAATGCCACAAAACATCTCAATGTATCCTGCTGAATCAAGCCCTTCATGTCTAAATTCAAAGATTTGCTTTCAAGCAACCTGAGCTGGAAATAAAAAATTACATTGTACTTCAGAATACCCTGTTGGTTTTAGCTTCTATTCTTGTATTGGTCAGCTCAGCTGAAAATCAAACAGCCAATATAAGAACTTTAATCCTGAACACTATCATCCATAAGTATGGATTCTTCCAAGAAAGAGTATTTCTGTAGGAAAATTACTCCTGAAACAAAACTTGAGAGATCTTGATCCTTTCCCAGGCTCGGTTTTCTTTTGGTCAGGTCTAGCAGATGTTCTGACAGAAATGCAATGTTGGAGATCTTCCACCTGCTCCTACCAGTTCATTTGCTTCCCAAGGAGGGTGAGTGGTCACAGAAACTGAGGGATCACATCACTCCTTTGTAAAATCATCTAATATCAGATTCCTTCTGTTCCATTTGCTTTCCTGAATTCCCAAATGCATCCTTAGCATCTTATTCCTCAGCATTTTATTCTTCTGGCAACAAACCTGTCCTATTATTGGAATTACTTGGCTTTCCTGAAACCACTGAGGATCTCCATTTGCTGAATAAACGTATAAAACTTTTCCTAAAACCATGTAATCAGACTTTTTTTTCAGTTTCTGGGAAACTTTAAGTCCTGTCAATTCCATAAATAACAGAACCACAGAACAAGGACTTCTGGAAAATTCAGGTATCATAGATCTGAGCACTCCCTTTGTTTTGAGCCAAGGTCAGTCCAGTCACATCAGTGGCTGGGATGAATTATATCATCACACCAGTCCTCTTCATCAAAGATACAGAAACTTCTCCTAGTCTGGCACTGAATTTGGGGGGTGTGAATGCCACTGCTGCTGGCAGGGATTGTCTCATGGCCATTAATGAAACAAAATTATTGTAAGAATTAAGTAGCTGGAAAATACGTTTTATTTTAAACTGAAGAACATCTCCCAAAAGCATGTTCAAAGCCTTGAGAAAAGAAAAAAAATCTGGCTGTCAGGGAAACTCCAGACATTATTAGGAATGGGTTTCCAAGGTCAAAAGTAAAATGTACACCCAAGTCTCCACTGACAAATTCACTCCTCTTCACCTATCTAAGTGCTGTGCAGCAGTGGAAGAAAGGAGAGATGGGGAGAGGTGGAGAAGCAGAGTTCTGCAAACAGTTTTCCCCCTTTAAATGTACATTTTCTAGGTAAATTTTAAAATAATAACAGAGAGATGATAAAATGTTTTCCCTGATGGGTATAAACACTATGAAGTATTTTCCTAATTGTTTATTGAAAAAAAGCGTCCTTTCTTTTCCCATAAAAATTCAAAATAGAGTGAAAAATTACTGAATTCTTGGGAATTTTGACAATTCTGAGCCCTTTCTCCCATGCATTACTTTCATTCTCAATGAATTTTCTCCCTAAACACACATCAGCATTATGCACGTGTTCCTCCTCCCTCCGGGCTTCCCCACCAAGGGTTGCCCTGCAAGCCCTCCTGGAGTTTTGCTGATAATTCAAAGAAGCAGTGGATAGAACAGGCCACGTTCTGAGGCCCCTGAGATGTTTTGTCACTTACTTGGAGCAGCACTTCAACGTCCCCCCGTGGCAGGTCCCCGTGGCAGTGAAGGTGGGTGGGCACAGCCCGGCACGGCAGAAGTTTCCCTGGCTCCGGCACTCCACGGTGTCAGCAAAAAGAGGGTCTGCAGAACCTGTGGGGAGTGGCAGGAGTTAAAACCTCAGCTTTCTGCCTGAAACGATGAGAGGTAGATGTTGCACAAATCATTTGTTGTTTTTTTTTACAGCAAGGGAGGCACCCCAAGCACTGATGCTCCTGGTCCCATCCACTGCACCGACCCCGTGGCATCAGATTCTGCCTTTCAGCTGATGGTGGCTTTTTGCCCCCCTGTGAACGCTCTTCTGCTTACAAACCCTTTTGCTCTATATAGGATTTTTGCTTCTCACCTGAAGTAGCCTGGAAGAGGAGGAGGAAGACAGCGAAGAGCAGGTAGAGGACCTTCATGGCTGTCAGCTGTTTGCGGACTGTGAGGTCCCGCAAATCTCCTGAAAGATCAATGGTGGCTTGGAGTTGGCTTGAGGAACAGACACCTGATATTTATAGGGCCTGTGGGGTTGTGCAAGTGTGACAAGTCAATGAGTAACTGCCATGAACCTTCTGGAGAGGCGCTGGTCATCCCCCTTATCACAGGTGGCAGTGAACGTGTTGCAATCCCCCAAGGGCGAATTTCCACTTCATGTGTCAGTTACATAATCTGACCATCAGCCAAGCCTGACTGAGCTGCACCAATTTTCATGGCTTTTGGAAACCTCTTCCCAACACAGGCACCAGGATGGGTTAGAGAGAGACTTGGAAGTCAGTGAAGATTGGAGTGGGGACTCAGCTTTGACCCTGGATTCGTCACTCACTGACAGTTCACATAACATTTTGTCTCCATCTCCCCATCCCTGTCACCAGGTACATGATGTCAAAGGCAGAGGAAGGCATTGGGAAAGACTTGAGGTGATGCAACTGCTCTTTGATACTTTTTAAAGAGGTCTCAGCACAGCTTCACCCACTGCAGGGGGCTGACACAAAGCTCTCCCCCTCCTTCAGTCCTCACTTGTATCACAGGATCACAGAATGGTTTGGGTTGGAAGGGACCCTAAAATCATCTCATTCCAACACCCCTGCCATGGGCAGGGACAGTTCCACCACAACAGGTTGCACCAAGCTCCATTCAGCCTGGAATTTCATCCCACATCATTCCCACTGCTTTAACCTCAGCCTTAAGGTGCAAATTCTGACCCCTTTGCATTCAGTTCCAGTTTGTCCATGTTAGAAACATCAGGAGTTATGAGTTCTAACACTCACTAATAGATCTCTTTTAAAGGAAATAAACTACTTCATATACAGGCACAAGTTTGTGATACAATGCCAAATATTTCCCCTCTTATTGCCCTGAAGGGTCGGGAGAATGTGCTGATTCCACAGGAATCATGTCTGACATAATGCTTTGAAGGGCAACATCTTCTGGGGCTTCCCTTCAGAGCAGGATCCCTGTGCCTGTAAATTTTCTTAAAAGGAGATCGATACAGGAAAGGTTCTTCATGAATCCTGGGCTAATAAACAGGTTAAACACCGTCACAGCCCAGGTGTTTCTGCAGTTCCTACCTCTGACATTCTGGTTCAGTGGTTTGCTTCCTTATTACCTCATTTATTATATTTAACTCGGAGTTAATGGCATTTTTGTTCCAAGAATTGTTCGAAGGATGAAAACATTACTGAGGTTTATGTTTAATTTGCACGGTAATGGGCCAGCTCAAGCAGCTGAGGGAGAGGCAACAAGGTGAGTTTATGCAGCAAATAACAGCAAGATAAACACTGATTTCCCTCTTCCACTCATAAAATCTAATTAACCAAGAAATGCCAAGTGCTCCTTTTTTGTCCCTCATTTTTTTTTTTTTTGGTACCCTTGCCTTGAAAATGATCTTTTCCTTTGCCAGCAACTCTCCAGATTTCCCCATTTCTAATGGAAAATAAATTTGTCACCCCTCTCTTTTCTCTTTAATGGAATACAGAGAGGCAAACGCCTGACCTGCAATACCAGCATGAATAAACCAAAAATTAAAATCATTTTCTTTTGTCTCAAGAACCATTGAAATGTGAATTCCCCTCACTTGTCCTTCACACAGACAGAACAGTGTGGGAATGTTGTGCAAGTGGACGCACTTGTCCATAAGACATCCATGTTAGGGAAGAGGGGTGTTTTTCCCAAATAAAATCAGAGTGTGGCATTGGGGAAGGTTGTGATTACTTTTTGTTGTTTGAATAAGCTCCACTTATATACTGTATTCTTTCCCTCCTCTGGAACAGAGTCAATCTACTATAGGGTTTAAATTACTAAAATTTCATTGATATGGATTGCCATAACACTCAGATTTTGCTGAACAACCTCCTCCCTTGCAAAAGGAGAGTGAGCTCTGTAGGAAAATAAGATTTTTACAATGAGGGTGGCACAGGTTGCCCAGAGAGGTGTTGGATGCTCCTGGAAACAATCAAGGATGGGGCTTGGAACATTCTGGTCTAGTGGAAGGTGTCCCTGTCCATGGCAAGGGGTTGAAATGAGAGGAGCTTTAAGGTCCTTTCCAACCCAAACCCTTCAAGGAGTCCGTGATTCCCCCATTCTATGAAAGTGGCCAACACTTCGAGCCCTGCCAGCACAGGCAACCCAAAAATGTCATTCAGAGCAAGAGGAAAATTCCATGACTTTGACTTCTTACAAAAACAAAGACAGGTGCAGACTGGTTGATTAAAACCGGGTAAAACTTGTATAAAACAGGCAAGGAGCAGAACAATTCATGCAGCACAGCAGTGACCTGGGGCTGGAACATGGACGTGTGTGCATGGAACTGTATCCCACAGTACCCAGGGCTGGGATTAAGTCCTGGAGAGCTCTGTTGAACATTAACTTCCATACATGAGCTGGGAATTCAAGGAACTGCAAGTACCTATCCCAGAGAAATCAAGCTCTCTAAGCAAAGAGAGGCTGGGGGGACTTTGAAATACAATTTTCCTGAATTTTGCCCCAGCAGTCCCTTTCCAAAGGTGATACTGCAAGGAAAATCTGAAATGTTGAAGTGGGGAAAACCTTTGCAAACAGCATTTCAAGCTGATTTCTCAGTTTTCTGCTAGACAGGGGTTTTTCTTCTCTTGTTCCCTCCTTGGGTAACAAACTACCCCCATAATAATTCACAGCAAGCACCACACATGGTGTTGTATGGGGGGGGGGGGTTGCTTCAGTATTTTCTCTTAAGTGTGATTTATTAACTAATGACAAATTAAAAGAAGTCTAAGAACTAGTGTGCTTGAGAAAGGTTGTTTAAAATAGGGTACGTGTATTTGGATGGTGGTAAAACTTCATTTTACCATTGTAACTATAAATATGCCTTTAAAATCTCACAGGCACATGGTTATTTAAGAAATCATGTGCTTCTGTTCCATTAAAACAAAATGCATGTTAAAACATAGCCCAGTATTCTCCTGGCTGTCCTAATGATGGCACAAATCATCAATTTAGAATCACAGAATCATGGAATGATTTGGGTTGGAAGGGACTCTAAAGATCATCCAGTTCCACCTCTGCCATGGACAGGGACACCTTCCATTGCCCTAGGTTGCTCCATCTTGAACAGCCTGGTCTAATGGAAGGTGGAACATTCTTGGAGCTGTTCAAAACCAGGTTGGATGAGGCTTAGAGGCACCTGGGGTAGTGGAAGGTGTCCCTGCCCATGGCAGGGGTTTGAAACTGGGTGGTCTTCAAGTTCCCTTCCAACCCAAAGCATTCTGTCATTCCATGTTTCAACCCTTTGGCATCATCCTTCTAAGGCCACAATGAGAATGGGAAAATGAGAGCCAAGGTTGCTTCATCCATGAAAATTTATCCTCTGATAGATACACCTGGCTCTTGCACACAATATTCCCACACATCACTTGTCATTAGAGTGGTTTTTTTGCCATTTCCATGGGCTAAATGGGTGCACAGGGCAGGTTTTACCTCTGTTTCTCCACCAGTCCTCACTGCACTTGGCAAACAGCTACAAAGGCCTCCTCTTAAAGAAATACCTTAAAATTTTTAAATGAGGAAAATTACTGGAGATCAGTTAATGGATCCTGGTGTGTGAGATGTTTGCTGGTGTCACTGAAAGGGCACAAGGGGAGGCCCCTGTACATGTGAGGTTCAGGGATGGTGCCGTGCTGAGGTCTGGGAATCTGGTCAATTATTACCTGCCCTTGGCTGCTTTCTCAATGGCTTGTGCCCTCATGTTGCAATCCAGACACTGAGTCAACATCAAATAGACATTTAAATGACAGCACTGAACACCAGCTGGGAGAATGTACTGCCCCCTGCACCTCTAAGCTAAAGGGGAGTTCCTCTGTGGAGGGGAGAGTGAGAAGGAATAATAACGAGGTTTTGAGAGGAAGGCAGGATCTCCTGGGAGTTGGGTTTTCTGGTCCTGATGAGGAGCTCCCTGCTCTGTCACACAGTCCCACTGCTGCTGCTTTTCCTGAAAAATACTGAGACTTCTGTGTGTGTGGTATCCTAGCAGATAGCACAGACACCTTAATTTTTGAGAGTTATTGTGCAGGTGATGACAAACAAAAACACAAGAATTGTCTTCATTAGACAGTGAGCAGGATCTAAATGCTTCCCTCTGTACATTATTTAAATGTCTACTCCTGTGGTGTATTGGGCAGGTTCTGTTGCTTTTGGCACCATCATCATCAAAAACAGAATCATGGAACTCCACTGGCTCTAGTTAGGTAGGAAGCTGCTAATGCTGCACCTACAAGAATTGGATTCATATATATTTATATACTTGCAGGAGATCTACCTCTCCCACAGGTCTCTTCCCTGATAGGTAAGGCCTTTTCATTAAGTCCTTATTAAGTGAAAAAAATGAACGGGACTCTTGGTTGTTCTCGTTCTCCAGGCTGTTTATTCTTTCCTTATCAGCAATTTCTGCACTCCAGGCTTTACACCAGCCTGGCATGAAGTAGAAAGGACACCAAAAAGCCCCCAACACACAGATTCAAGGTTCTCTTAAAGATAATTTACCCAATTATCACCAAGAACGTGCATTATTTCTACTTTTCTACCAATTACTAACTAATCTTCTATTCAGATAACTCTGCACTGTGGTAAATCCCAACCAATCGTTAAGTGACCCAAACACTGCAGAATATGGAGTAGATGAAGAAAAAGGAAGAAGCCGAAAAACCACAAGAGTACTCCATCTTGTCTTCATCTCCTTACCATTCTAACAAACCCAAAATCTACATTTCTCACCCTGTGATAAATTACATATTATGCTGTTATCTAATTTACATTCTTGAAAATTCTGTCTCATCCCAAACCCTAGGAAGCCCTTTCCATGGACAAAGGTTAAAAGCAGGATTTGTCAGAGGGTTTGGATCCTTTAAAACACGCAGGGAAATATTCTCTGCATTCTGGGTTCCAACATATACTCACATATATACTCATATACGTTTATGTCTATAATCAGTCAGATCAGCATGGCATTGGCCTTCTCCTTGTTTTCATCTGTAGTAGACAACTCCCTTGTGCCTGCTACATCCAAGATCACATCACAGTTTATTGAGCTGCGGCTAATTCAGGTAGCAGAGCGTGAGCAGTGATTCAGGATGTGGCCACTGAAAACTCGTCATTCAATTATTAGAACAGCCCTGGCAGTTTTGTCCTGTGCTAGCCCTCTGCCAAAAATTTCTGGGCTGTTTCAATGATTTGTCCTGGCTAGCAGCTATTCCAGCAGACAGCCTGGTGTGGTCACCTTGGACTGGAAGCCAAGAGTTACACAATATGGGTATGGTCAAATGATGCCATCTCAGAGCCCAGAGAAAGGCACTGTTACAAATCCAGAAGCTTTCCAGATTGTATTTGCAACTAATCATATTACAGTTATTCATATTTGTCTGGCTTGGCACCAGCAGCAAATGAGCCTTTAATAAGATGTTTGAGCAAGTGTCCTTCTCCCCTACTCATGGCTCAATTGTCTTGAATTCCTCTGTCCTGCTGCTAGCAATCTTTCTTCTGCTATAAATGATAACTAATAATAATTTTTTCTGAGCTCTAAACATCTGTCTTCTACACAGGTCAATGTCTTGATCAAAGTTTGGAATTGCATGGAGTTTCATTCCTAACTAAATGAATGTTAGGAATGAAACTCCATGAAACTCCATGCAAACTCCATGCAAGTCTCTGCTTGGATGTCTCTGTCCCCAAGAGAAATCACAGTGATTCTGAATGTCTAAATCCCACTCTGTGAGTCAACCAATGCAGATCTCCAGTTGTACAGATGGCACACAGTGACAGATAACACTGAAAGAAAAGGTATCACTAATCTAACAAAAAAGTGTGTCCATTCAAAAAGATGGCTTTAAATATCATATCATGGGATGGTTTGGGTCAGAAGGATCTTAAAGAACAGTTCCACCCCCTGCTGTAAGCAGGGCCACCTTCCACTATCCCAGGTCGCTCCAAGCCCCATCCAACCTGGCCTTGGATACTTCTAAAGAACAGAGAACATCAGCTACCTGGAGGAGTCACCTGAAATAATTAGATACTTTGATTTACTCAGTTACCTCATTTTTAGCCCTCTGGAAAGCAGCCCACAACTTCAAAGGTTAATATCAGGGACAAAACACGGTTGTGCAAGCCGTGACATCATCAAGCACATCATCAATTTCCAATGAGACAATCAGGGAATTTTGTAACGCAGGGGGCAGAGCTGGGGTGGAATTTGCTTTCTCCCATCCAATGGGCCACAACTGCTGGGGATGAGAAGTGGTAGTACCTGGCTCTTCACTTGCTCCTACATCACCTAATTGTTTGTTTCTCAGGTTCTTGTTTGAATTTCAATTGATTTCTTTTCTTAAAACTTTTTTTTCTGAATTAGTTTTCTCCTGTAACCACACACTTTGTGGATTGAAAGCACTTTTTAGATGACTTTGTTATTTCTTAGCAGTCATAGAGACAGGACTCTGAGCATTTCCTTGATATCTGATGTCCTTTAAATATCTCCTTGAGACAAGCATGAGAGTGAGGAGGCCCTGGCACAGGGTGACCAGAGAAGCTGTGGCTGCCCCTGGATCCCTGGAAGTGTCCCAGGCCAGTTTGGCTTGGAGTAACCTGTGATAGTGGAAGGTGTCCCTGGCCACAGCACAGGATGGAAATGGATGATCTTTAAGGTCCATCCAACCCAAAACATTCCATTCTGAGATCTATCAGATGAACCTCTGGGAGCACCACATAAATATGCTCCCTGCCTCTCCTTTCATTTCCTCTCCCCCTTCATGGATATTTTTCCCCATCATGCTGGTCTCCGTGCTGGGGGATGAGGTTTGTTCCAACCTCAGCTGGGAGCAGGGCTGGCATTGCAGCAGCTGCACAGTCCAGCATGGAAGAATCCCTCAAAAAGCAGAGAAGTCACAGAGTTGTTAATTTTTTATCCCACTTCCTCACAGTCACGTTGACACAGCATAAACCATCCTGACTCTCATCTGCTGAAGTCTGGAAATCATTCAAGATGATTTTCAGTGACCCCAAGCCCCCTCTGCACAGAGGTCTCCACACAGGACCAATAGCTCCTGCTCCCCTGTGCATGACTTTCCCAGAAAATCACGTCTTGAATGGCAGTACCTCACCCCCTCCTTTCAAGGATTGGATTCCACCTGGGTAATGAGCCACACGCTTCTAGGAAAGTGACCTTTGGAAAGGCCAAGTCTTCCTAGCAGCATTAAGGGATGCATTTCTCAAGAGTCATCTGTACATTTTCACCCCCACATCTTTGCTGGGGTTATAAAACAGAGTTTAATCCACCTTTTACCCCCATCTCCAGCCCTCCAGAGGGGCGGGGAGGTTGGGTTTGTGGGTGCAAAGATCCTTTTCAGCCCAAACCATTCTGTGATCGTGGCACAACAAGGGTGGCTGGCCACATCCACACCGTTAAATTCCTTCACCTGCAGGAACAGGTGGCTGGATTAAAACTGTCCACAGGGAGTGGTTCCTAGCCCATGGGTTCCCCCATGGATTTGTGACAGCTGGTCTGGGCCCAAGCTGAGCCAGTTTAGCTGATATTACAGAGCCAGGCCCTGTACCTCTGTCCCTACACTCTTTTACTGCCAACATGCACATGGTGCTGCTCCAGGACATTTTGTTATGGATGTTCTCACAGAAGAGGGTAGATAGAGCCTTTCCTTCCCTCCTTCCTCTCCACTCACTCCTCCTGCTCCAGGACACTCAGCAGTTCTGCTGGTACTTTATTTGGACCAAAGTTGTTGCAATCACACCACAAGTAAGTGAAATCTCTGGCTTTTACCCTAAAAACTAACTAGCCTCTCAGATTGTAGCAGCCCTGTACTTAACCAGCCGTTTCCCCCATGTAAAGGACACAGATCTTGTGCAGTGGTTTAGTTGCAAGAACAGTTTTAGTTACAGGAATATGATATAAAAGCTCAGAAGCATGAAGGAAGGAAGGAAGCAGCCAAGCTGTTGGATCAAATCCCATTTGCAGACAGCTCCTGTTCTCACATATGGGGCAAAATCCCAGGGAAAAGTTCAGGCAAAGGAAAGAAATTTGGTTGATTTTCCACGCTCGAAAGTCTAAGAGCTGTATTATTTCTCTGTCAACTTTGGGAGAAGGGGAACGATGTGCTGAGCAGGGCCATCTGCTCCAGCCTCATTTTGCCATTTTCTTTCTTAGGAAAACTTCCCATCATGACTTTTCACTGCAAATATAAGGCATAAAAAGTGTCTAACGCAATTCTGGGGCTTTAAAAAGCTAATGGACTATGATAGAGCAGGGAATGCAATTAGGATGGGTGCCTACAAACTGGTGAGCTCTTGTTTGCACTCATTTAGGCATTTATTAATTTTAAATATCTACTTTTGATTACATCTCTCTGCCATCATTGGTGTCTGCTCACAAGGGTGGTCCCTGTGCTTTGTCCAGGTTTTCTTGGAATTTGTTTTGATATTCACCCAGTTCCTAAGACAGCAACCTGAAAATCACTCACGAGTACATCCTTGGTCTGCACCAGGCAAAACATATGAAAAATAGAAAAAAAAAAGCGTTTACAGGAAATTAATTATGAATTAAGGTCTGGAATCTGATAACAAATAAGTTTGACGATTTTCAGGCTTGGGGATTGCAGCAGAGATAGAGATAAGAAATTGCTTTAAGCCTTTTTTATTGTTGTTTTGCCCTGAAATAAATCCAAGGAAATATTTCTCTCTTGAAGATTCTTAGCTGATAATCCATTCCATACTGGTTTATGGCCTGATTTTAAACATATCAGTGTACAAGCTGAAAGCCCTTCCACCTCCTGACTGCAGAGACTGATAAATATCAACCACATGCTGTCAACAAAATGTACATTGGGAAAGAAATTCCCCAGTGTCACAGCCTGGGTTATTTCCCCCTAAATCCCTTGCCCTTGTGTACTTCTATTGTATATTTTCCCACTTGCTCCATTTTATAAAGTTCCCTGCTGTTGGTGTGGCTTCTAAATACTTGAAATAAAACTGCCAAAACCCCACTCTTTGGTTTTTGGTTTGTTTTTTTTTTTGTTTTTTTTTCCGTGCCATTGCTGAAGATATTTATAAAAATTTATTCCCATATGGAAGACAAGGACAGCCCTGGCACTCCCAATCCTGCTCCACACTAAGGCAGGAGTGAGATGTAGATGTAAACAGGGAAGGGATGAGAGCACCAGGGACAGGCTTGGCTAGAGAAAATGAGAGATACAAAGTCTCTTAGAATCACAGAATCACTGAATTATTTAGGTTGGAAAAGAACTCCTAGACCACTGAATCCAACCTGTGACTGATCCCCACCTTGTCACCAGCCCAGAGCACTGAGTGCCACGTCCAGTAATTCCATGGACACTTCCAGGGATGGAAACTCCATCACCTCCCTGGGCAGCCCCTACAAACTCCTGACCACCCTTTCCATGAAGAAATTCTTGCTGGTATTTAAATGTTAATAGAGTCCTCCATCATTTCTCCAGTAGCCGCTTCATTGATTGATTTGAGTACTGAGGGAGTAAAGAGGTTAAAGATATTTTTTGGCATGGAATGAGCCTCCCTCCACAAACAGGAGGACCTCCTCTTGCCCAGAGAGAGAGTGGAATCTCCCTCACTGGAGATATTCCAGAAGTGTCTGGACACAATCCTGTGCAATGTCTTCTAGGATGAGCCTGCTTGAGCGGGCAAGTTGTTCTAAACGACCTCCAGTGGTGCTTTCCAACATTATCCATTCTGTGTTTCTGTCATCTTTATCCTTAGGAAGGTCCAGCAGACCCAAAACAACCTTTCCTTGGTTACCCACAGGGAGATGTGACCTTGCCCTCAACTTGGACACTGAGACTTGAGCCAAAAGCGTAGAGAGAAATGAAAATGAAACTTCAGTTTCCAAAATAGCCATGGGATCGTTCTAGAAGGAAGCCTGGTGACACAAGAGTGACACTGTTGGTTATATAGACAGAAAAAAGCCCTACCCAACCTTGCTGACAAAACAGAGTTCAAGTTCCTACAGAAAAGCATTTCCACCAGACACGAAAAGTCCAGTTGAACCCAATCTCCCACTGTGTGAAGGAGCCCCAGCTTCAGGTTTCACATCTTCCTGTGGTCAAGCTTCAGAGTAAATACTTCTATGTCAATATTCAGAGTAAAATACTTTGTGTAACAGACCTTGATAGGGCTGATCACAATTCCCTGAGAGCTGTATGTTCACTGGAAAATAAAGTTATATATGTAAGAGCATTTGTTACAGGAATTTACAGCAATATGGAAAGTTTTAAGCCTTTCTCCCTCACATTTCTCCATTTGATACGGCCTCAAAGATTTCCTTGTTAATGCAACACAGAGTATTTTAACTGGAAGCATTTGGAGAGTCTCAAGATTATGAAATAATCTTGGTTATTAAGTAGCTTATGACAACTTTCCTTGAATGGGAGACATCAAGTTCTACTCTCTGTTGAAGTGTCTCTTTGATTAAACCTCATCACCAGATTCTGCATAGAATCATCAAATGGTTTGGTTTGGGAGGGGACCTTGAAGATCCTCTCGTTCCAACTGCCCTGTCATGGGTAGAGACACCTTCCCTAGATTGTGACTCAAATCTCTCCTGCTTTTTAAAAATAAAAGGCTTTCAGAAGTTTTAAGAGTTTGACCCTTAGAAAAGTGAGAATAGTTTTAAACTCAGCATTTTTTATGAAATGTAAAACTGTCCCTGTTGCCTGCAGTGAAAATAATTCTGATGAGAAATCTACAAGGATAATGCTTCCTACCAGATTTCCTTTCAAGAGAGTACCAGTTGTCCCAACAACAGCATCTTGAAAATTGTACTATTTGGGGATTTTTCATCTGTGGAAGATTTGCAATAGGAAACCTGAGTTTCTTTCCATTCTGAGAAGTCAAAGGGACAGAAAATCACATTATGGGGACAGAGCCAAGGACCAGGATGTTTGACTTTATGTTCTTTGAGATCTTTTCCAACCTCGATGATTCTGTGACATTGAAAGCAGTGAGGCAGCGACATCTTGAGGAAATCCCTGTTCACTCAGCCCTCTGGTGACACTCCAGGAGTTATGGGAAAAGGGTCTTAGGTTCTTTTCTTTCTTATTGATCCATTGTCTTATCTCAGTACGTCTCCTGCTTTTACATTTTAAAATTCCCCTTGAAAGAGCCCTCAAAGGAGTTCAACTCCTCTTTATGAATTATAATTTATATAAGGTCAT
>JAWWMU010000153.1:109174414-109199024 GCA_035048155.1 Cinnycerthia olivascens
TCCTGTCAGGAGTTGTGCAGAGCCAGAAGGGCCCCCCTGAGCCTCCTTTTCTCCAGGCTGAGCCCCTTTCCCAGCTCCCTCGGCAGCTTCTCACAAGAGATCCTTAGGCAAGGGGCAGAACTTCCACTGTGTGTAAATATTTTGTGATCTGTGTAAAACATGTCTCTGACCTGGAATAACCTGGGAAAGTAACCTGGGAAAAGAGGAGAAGAAAAACCAGACAAAGTGCAGAGGCATCAAGGCAGACTGAGATGGCACTTGAATTTCAAAGAGCTGAGGTTTTTTCTGGGATGATTTCTGATCCTAATTTGAAAGGGATTGTGATTGTATAAGCACTTGTGGTGTAAAAGTGAGGACATTTTGGATATGATGGAGAAGGATTTTAAACGTGAGGTTACTGGGCAGTCACCCCCTATCCACCAGATTGTTAACACACTTGAGGGTTTGAATTTGTACTTCACCTCCCATGGAAATAAAATTTTAAAAGGCAAATATTTCCAGTCCATCACTAAGAACAGAACCATTTTTTTTTTTTTTGAGATTTAAAAAATAATATTTGAGAAAGCTGAGCGTCTGCTCCAGTCTGACAAAGTACAATGAGAGATCCTGTCTGAGAGCTGAGATGAATATCTCAGCTAGGATCCCCTTGGATTCTGTGGGAACCTGAGCCAGCTGGAGGGCTCCTGTTGCAGCCTTTGTTTCATCCCTGTCTCTGGAGTAGCTGGAAATGGACACAAACTCCTCTCCCCCACGACTGGATGGCGCCTGCGAATGTGCAGTGGAAAGCAAAGAAAGAAAAACAGGGGAGGCAGACAGAGAACAATGCACATGACTGAGGGGGAGCTTTGTATTGCTGATATCAAGGCTGCTGGGTCAGAACGACATCAATAAATATCTTGTGTAGAAAAAGGGTGAAATAAATGATTGAGGGAGAACCTGAGCTGTCAGCTGCCACTTCCATGTGTGTTGATATCATTCAAACTCTGTACAGACAAATGCTGGGGAAAACGCATGAATCTCACTTGTCCTATTCTATTTGTGCACCTGCAAAGTTGAAGGTGCTGATGGTGACACCTGGAAACTGATAATCTGCACTTCATGTGTCATAAAAACATGGAATGGCAGAAGAGTCTGGGATGAAAGGGGTCTGAAAAATCATCTCATTCCAACCTCCTGCCATGGACAAGAACACCTCCCACTAGACCATGTTTGTTTTTTTCTTTACAGCACCTTTCACAGAAAAAAAATACAACTATTTTATGTTTAGGTATGGAATGATCATTATCCTTTATTTCTTTCTGTTGGGAATAACTGCTGCATCACAGGACATGCAGCAGGATCAGATATTCTCTGTTGTCCAAAGAAGCTGGGGCTGCCCCTGGATCCCTGGCAGTGTCCAAGGCCAGGTTGGACAGGGCTTGGAGCAAGCTGGGATAGTGAAAGATGTCCCTGCCCATGACAGGGGGTTGGACTAGATGGTCTTGAATGTCCTTTTGAACCCAAACTATTCTATGATTCCACGATGATTCTATGATATTCCACCTGCCTTCTCTCCCACCAAACAATGGCTTATTTCCTCCAGATAACCCATTACCAACCATATTGACATTTCAAGTTAATGTTGCTCTCTGGGTGGATAAGGAGCCCTCCCAGCAGCTTTCCCAGTGGTCAGGCAGGGAGGCACAGCTCTTTGTGCCCTTGTTTTTGTGCCCCTGGGCCATTGTTCAGGTTTAGCCGTGTGCAGAGGTCAGGCTGTACCCGCTCCCTTCCCCTGCCAAGGCTCCCTGGACACCCACAACTGTTCCCACTGCCTTATAAATGCCAGAGTGCTCCCTCCTCCCCTGCTCGAAGGTTCTGGAATTGTGGCCCTGTCTCCACGCTGCAGATGAGGCTTTCCACCATGAAGCTCTTCTCCTGCCTCATGGCTCTCCTGCTTTTCCTGCTCCAGGCTGTTCCAGGTAAGGGGCAAGCCCCACGCTGGGGTTTGCCTGTGCAGGAGGTGCAGCTCACTCGTGTGGTGGTGCAGAACATTCTTCTCAGCTCCTTTCCTTAGAGCAACTCCTTATTTCTCAGTCTAGAAGCAGAATTGAAAAATCAACCTATGGTATCATACCAGAACCTCCCCACAGAAGCCTCTGCCAGGTGTTGGCTCTTATGACTCTTTGAAGTCTCTTTATGCCACTTTCTGGCACTATTGGATGGTGGCACCATGGAAATTCCCTCCTCTTCTAAGCCCAGATTTAAAAATTGTCCCCTCTGTGTACGGTGGAATGGAGCAGAGGTGTTCCCTGGTATTACTCAGGTCCAACTACACCACTGACTTCAGCTCTATGAATATTCTGGTTCCCTTTCCTCAGCCCTTCTGCTGCACTGACTCATTTTATGATTGTGTTTTTATCCTACCTGTTCTTCATGCCTAATGAAACTACTCACCTTGGAGAAAGGCTTCCGGAAAAAGGTTTCCAGAGAAAGCAGGAACTGGGCAAAGTGCTTTTAGTTGAGCCAGATCCTGCTTTTGGGGGTTTTGAAAAGTCCTAATTTTATCTTCAGGGCATGTGATGACCATGCTGTCCCTCGCATGTCCCTGCAGCACTGCAGTCCCAGAACTCAGAAGCATCCAAGACTGGGCTGTCCATTCCCATTATAGCAAGAATGGCCAGGATATGTTCAGAAAATTGCCATCAGAAAATTGTTCAGAAAATGCTTCACTCCAATTGTAAAAAACCTTCCTTGGAATGCTCTGAGGTCCCAAGAATTTCAAAACCTCTGGGTTTAGGGGGTATTTGTGTCAGATCCCTAACTGGGGTCTATGGGGTTTCAGCAGGAGGAAGACCATGAGAATGGAGTGATCCTGCAGCACAACTGGGAATCCCATTCTCCCCGTAGGTCTCGGCTTGCCCAGGGACACCTTGCATTGTTTGGAATACCATGGCTACTGCTTCCACCTGAAATCCTGCCCAGAGCCTTTTGCTGCCTTCGGAACTTGCTACCGGCGCCGCAGGACCTGCTGCGTTGGTACGTGTGGGAACCCCACCCAGGCGGGCAAAATTCGGGGGGAAATGGTTGAACTTGGCAAAAAAAAAACAAACAACTTTGCCTCCAATTGTAGAATCACAGAATTTGGTTGGAAGGGAAATTAAAGCTCAGCCAGTTCCAGCCCCTGCCGTGGGCAGGGACTCCTTCCACTGTCCCAGGTTGCTCCAAGCTCTGTCCCACCTGACCTTGGACACTTCCAGGCACGGGGTCTAAGCCATCTCTTTCCATGTACAAAGATAGACCTGTGTGTTCCTCCACTGACACCAGTGTGGAGCCTTAGGGGCTGTCCAAAATAACCAAAAGCTCTACGTCCAGCTGGGGAAATAAAATAAAAGTTTTGGCTCACAGAGAGCCCCCCTTCCTTGGTAAATCTTCCTATAATCATCTGTTGGGAGACTGCTGGCTGCACCCACCCTGCTGTGCTTAATAGGCGCCCAACTGACTTCTTCACTGTTATTTTATTTAAATCTTCCCAGAATTGCTTGTTTTTGGTGCTCCTCAATAGATAATCCTCAACATAAATCATTAATGAATATATACTTTAGAAACCACTGTGCTAATCCTAAAGTTCCTCCTATCCAGCATCCTGGATCTGTCCATGGCCAGAAGTGGATATTTCCTCACAGTTACTCTGTGTGTAAAGTGATCACAACCATATCATTACATTTCCTTATATCTTATTCTGGCTTTCATGAAATTGCAGCTCAGGATTTTTAGATTTAGGTGTCCTTGTGTTTAAAAGTCCTTACTGGAATTTCCCCCCCACCCAGGTTAGGAATTCCTTCCATTTCCCTTAAAACTCATGCCTCGTAATTTTATTCAGTGCCAGCTACTTGAAATATAGTCATTCTGCATCCATCATCTTCATAGCTTTACAATATCCCTCCTTCAGTTAATTCTTTTCCAAGCTGGTGGGTCACAAAACCCTTTTACAGAAGTGCTGTGATAAGCCCCAAAGTTCATCTTTATGTCTTTGCTTTTGGGGACACAGCAGTCACAACTTCCCAACAATTTTCGTGTATGAGGTGCTTTGGATGGCAGTGTCAGGTTTCCTGGTTTGACTTAAACCCTCTGAATTGCAGACACGACCTCCAACTTCCAAACCTGCCAAGATGAGGGGGGCCACTGTGTGCCCCCAGAAATCAGATGTCATCAAGAGCAAGAGGGACTCTGCCCTCGCAGAGGATGGAAGTGTTGCACAGAAGTGTGACAAAAACCTCGTGGGATTGCAGAAAGCCATGGAAATGAGCAGCCAAGAAAACAAACAAGTTTTATTCCAAGTGTTGTAAAACGTGTCTGGTGTTGTCAACATGCAAAGTGCGTAATTAACTAGAGGTGACATGTTTCTTTATATAAAGAACACAATAAATGCTAAATAAACAAGTATTAACAGTCATTTATCTATAGAAAGAGGCAGAATGTCTCTCTATTACAGTCACGTGCAGAATTACATAAAAATTTGCTGTTGCATCCTTGGAAACCCCATCTCCTAATCCTTCTTTCCAGCCTAATTTTATTTACTATGTTGGTTTTACACTTGGATGCTTTAGAGGACTGAGGACACTTAATCACAGAATCATTCAGGTTGGAAAAGATCTCCAAGGCCATCGAGTCCAACCTGTGACCAATCCCACCTTGTCACCCAGACCAGAGCATTGAATGCCATGTCCAGTCATTCCTTGGACACCTCAGGGAGCGGCTGAAGGAGCTGGGAAAGGAGCACAGCCTGGAGCAAAGGAGGCTCAGGGGGGCCCTTCTGGCTCTGCACAACTCCCTGACAGGAGGGGACAGCCAGGGGGGTTTGGGCTCTGCTCCCAGGGAACAGGGATAGGACAAGAAGAAACAGCCTCAGGTTGTGCTAGGGAAGGGTCAGGTTGGACATCAGGAGGAATTTCTTCATGGAAAGGGTGGTTAAGCATTAAAACAGGGTGCCCAGGGCAGTGATGGAGTCCCCATCTCTGAGGGATTTAAAAGACAGATAGGTGTGACATGTGGAGACTTGATTTTGTGGTGGCTTGGGAGATCTGGGGAATGGCTGGACTTGATGACCTTAGAGGACTTTTCCAACCTAAATGACTCTATGATTCTAGTTACGTTGCTCTATTTGGGTATATTTTTAGGGAGAAAGGGGCTTTTAACCTTGCTCTTCCACCTGCCAGTTTAAGATGTGTCCACAGAGCAGTTTTATTGCCACAGCTGAAGGGGCAGCACACAGCAGGGACAGGCAGGGCAGCTGGAATATCACATTTTACAGCCAGAGCTGCAAACTCACCACAGATTTACCACCACGGGGTGCACTGCTAGACTAACAGCTCTTCCACCAGCACCGTGTGCTCATCACACACAGGAATGAAGCTTCTCAAATTCCTCAGAAGCCAAAGCTGGGAAAAAAAAATAACAGCCAGGTTTCAGCTGGGGAAGATATTCTCAAGAGCTCAGATTAAAAATTAATCACTCCCAGCCTGCATCCTTCTCCTCCTTGCAGATCCTCAGGAGTCTCCCCTTGCAGGTTGCTTCTCTCCTCCCTGCCACTTCCAAGGGGATTTTGCTGGCTCCAGGTGAAGGGCAGAGGATCCCTCTGAGCCTCTTTTTCCCAGCTGGAATTCTACCAGCCCAAAACGCCAGCTTGCCAAGGAGAGGAATCAGGAAATCCAGTAACCAGTGAATGTGAAAGAAGAACATTGTTTGAAGCAGCAGCGCTGGGTCAGAACGACAGGAAAGGGTTTCTCAGCAGCAAATGTCACTCCAGGGACTGGAATATAAATATAATTAACTCCTGCCTACTCTTCCCCTTTTCCCAGATGCCATCCAGCATGCCAGCAGCACACAGAGGCTTCCATGAAATCTCACTGCCAGCCCTGCGATTTTCCAGCAGAGCTAGAGGAATGGGGATCCTCGTGCTTGTTTTCATATTCATCTCCCTGGCCCAGCACGGTAAGACTAGGAAGGCCTGGGGTGGTGAACAGGATGTCTGGGAACAGGGATAATCTTTCTTTGCTGTGTGATACAGAAACACCTGAGGAAAGGTGTTTTCTGGGTGAGAGAGTGGGTGAGGTACTTTGGGAAAATTCATGATTCAATCCCTTGGGGGAGTACAGAAAATGAGCAGGGTGGAAGCTGTGAAAGTGAGGCACATCACTGAGTTAGGAAAATCCCTGAAGGAGAAGCCCTGTGCTCTGGGAAAATGTTCCTGCCTTTTCTCAGGCTGCAGTTGCCTCTTTGGCAGGGGGAGGGCAACCCCTCTGACCTCCCATGCACATTCTTTGCCAACATCCTGAAAAAACAATTCCATGGTAAAACACTCCTTGAGGGAGGTTGGCTCAGCAGCTTGGGATTTTTAACATGGATATCTGAACCTGTCTGTGGGATGGGGATGCTGGGTGTGCTCGAGGTGCCCAGGCTCTCTGTGTGCTCCCTGTGCTGGCTTGGCTGGCTGGGAACACGGTGCCAGAAGGAAATCCATGAATTTTATCCACAAATTTGCTTCCCCCTTGTCCAGGAGATGCTCACGGACCAGACAGCTGTAACCACGGAGGGGGCTTGTGCCGAGTGGGAACCTGTGTTTTTGGTGAATACCTGGCTCAGTACTGCTTTGAACCCGTCATTCTCTGCTGCAAAATTCTGTCACCCACCACCACAGAGAGCTGAAGGTTTCCAAAGGAGCCAGCTACAGCACTTGGAGAGCTGCAGGCACCACTGGCATGGCACGAGCAGCTGCTGGGAAGGAAATTTTGTGGTTTCTGTGACTGCTGCTCCCCTGGGAGAATATGGCTGTGGATTCACTCATGAACTCCTGAACGCTTTGGTTTTGCTGCAACTTTTTAGGAAACACTGAGACAAGAACAAACTGGGGCCACCCAAACTATTTGTCACCCTTTTGGGACTCTGTTATCAGACATGCACAGGTGAAAAATTGCCTTTCTCCTTACCTGAAACAAATAAACCTGAGCTTTAACAAAGCAGCAAGTGCCCACCTCTGAGTCAGCAACACTGCCAGTGATGGGATGCCACTGACCCGGAGTGACCAAAGCACTCCTCACCCCTCCAGAGCAGCAGGGGGACTCTGTCCCTTTATTTCCCTTCACAGAAAAAACAGCTGCCGTGGGGAAAGTCTTTTTGGCATCACTTTTGGTGCAAAAGGTATCTGGTTTGACATAAAGGTGAGTGTGATCTGTGTTTCTCAGGCAAGATCCACCCCCATGCACCTCTCCTTTCCAGGCTGTGCCAGATTCTCAAGGCAGGCATGGATTCCCAGAATGATTTGGTTTGGGAGGGACATTGAAGATCTTCTCATTGCACCCCCTGTCATGGGCAGGGGCACCTTCCGCCATCCCAGGTTGCTCCAGACCCTGTCCATTCTGGCCTTGGACTCTGCCAGGGATCCAGGGGCAGCCACAGCTTCTCTGGGCAATCTGTGCCTGGTCCTCATCACTGTCACAGGGAACAATTTTTTTTTTCCTTAAGATCCCAAGTTTACTTGTTCTAAACATGGTGGGGAGGAGATCTGAGAGCTGTGTCCCATTGCCCTGACAGGCTGTCCTCTCTACTCATGGACTGCATTTCTGGTGCAACTCCTTTCCCTTTTGGTCACCCAGCCCCAAGGAAATCAGTTTCTTTGTCCCTTGCAGATTTCTTCCTACGAGCTCCCTCAGTCTAAATTAATTTTCTGTCCAAATCCACTCTCAGCCCTTCTGTGTCTTTTCAACACAAAATTTTGACACTCCCCTGCTTTTGTCAGCTCCTGGTCTCCCTTTCCAGGTGAAATATTTCTCTCTGGGTCAGTCATTTCTGTGAAAGCAAGGAAACAATGATGTAATAAGAGAGCTATGCCAACCAGCTGAGGCACTGGTCAGACAGAGCCAGGGAAAAGTCCTCGCTGGGAGATGAAATTCTTGTTCTGATGAATGAAAAGGGAAAATTCCCACTGACCTCACCAGGGTCAGGCCCCACTGCCAGACGGATGACAATTCATTCATCCCAGAGTCTCCATTCACTGATGAGCAGCCCAGTTACTCTCCTCGGGTCATCACTGGGACTCCAGCCTGCACAGGGAGATGGCAGCGCTCCCTTGGAGATCCCCTGCAGTTGGATGAACCCTCAGGAGAGCCAGAATACCCAGAGCTGGCTGTTGGCTCAGGAACTGTTTCTGAAAAGAGGGACAGGGCTGAACCCAGAGCCAAACCCCTGTCCATGACCAGCTCATCCCTCTGACGCACGCTGGTGTATGAGGACAGCACAGGGAGGGGTTGGAGTCAAGGCACCTCTCCAAATCAAACAGTTTATTCCTCACATTCATCCACAGGGTTCATTACTCATGCCCCTCATCTGGGAATGCTCAGCCATCGTGTTTACAGTCTGGTTTCCCAGGAAAGTGAGGAGTGGGCTCTTGCAGCTCACCTTGCACATCTCCTTCACAGTCACTGGGCCTTCTGCCCCTGACATGTTTTGGACCTACTGGCCAGTCCCCCAGGAAAGGTGGAAATGCTCAGTTTATAGGGAATATTGTCCCTCTGGCACTAATGGGCATGCTCACAGGCATGGTCCTGCTGTCCAACTGCTGTGTATTACCTTGTTTGCTGATCTGCATGGAAATAACCTTAAAAAAACCCCAAACCATAACACAATAACAAACAAAAAAAGGAAGCAAAAATTTGTCATTATTTTCATAAGATGAACTGGATTCCATTCCAGTCTCACACAGAGGAAGGAGAGAGAAAGCACCAAGGATATGGTGGATGGTGGAGAATGGCACTTCCAGACTTTATAAATCTTGATGTGGTTTCTTGATCCCGGAACTCACCTGGGGCAAAGCAGTCAGCTCAGCTCATGGGGTGTTGCTGGAACATCAGCATGAGCTGCTTTGGTGCAAGTGTATGACAGGGAATGCTGCTCAAATTAATTAAACCCTAGCTGGAGTATCCTGTAACCCTGGGGAGGAAGAAGCATCATAAAAAATCATCATAAAATCCCAGAATTGTTTGGGTTGGAAGGGACCTTAAAGATCATCCAGTTCCAACCCCTGCCAGGGGCGGGTGAAAGCCAAATGAAGGAGAGGATTTTTGTGGGAAATTCTTGATTGAGCTTTGAACTCCAGCTGTCTGTACCTGATAGAGCTCAGAATGTTACAAATAGGGTTCTTTAGCACTACTTTAGCAGACCCACACCTAAAGGAGGTGCAAAAATCATCCAGACATTTTAGGATCTATATCGGGGGTCTCTGCAGTCATGCAGGCAGCCAGGACAGAGCTCTGCCCTCATGCCAGGTCTGTCAACCAGCACAATCCTCCTGGATAACTGGGGATTTTAGTCCACCAAAGCATGCCATGGATTCCCTCAGCGGGATTTGTTTGCTGTTCCCAGGCAACAGGCCAGTGTTTTGTTTGGCAAAGGGAGCCAAAATCCTCCTCTTCTGCCCTAAAAACGTCATTGTGATGTGCAGTCAGGAGCAGGATGGCATTGGATGGCTCCTGCTTGGGGAAGCTGAGGTGCCACAGCCGTGGGCAGCCCCTTGGATCAAGGCTGTCTCCTTATGTCCCCGGAAATCCCACACAAAGCAGTGGAACCCCCTGCGTGCCTGGATCTTCCTCCACCCCACACAGGGGAAAGGGGGTCACATTCCAGCATTGCACCCACACACGTGGAGCTCTTCCTGCTCCTGTGGGGTGAAAGAAATCACCTCACCACAGCCCAGCTCCAGGGCGTGCTGGGGAGACAAAATAGGTCAGGACTCAGAGGCTGTACCTACATGAGTAAATCAGATCATGTGAGGCTCAGAAATTAGTGGCTACTCAAACGTGATGTCAGAAAATTAAATGTTTTCCACACTCTTCCTTGGCATAGTTTGGAAGTGGGAACATGCCAGGAATGATCCATAATTGACACCTGGATGTGGCCCTGCACTGGAAAGGAGAAATTAATTGTGCAAGGTGTGCTCTGACCATTTCATGATGATTTTTTGGGGCAAAATCATCATTTCTTGCTGTGTCCTGCTCTGGAGGCCTCAAGGCAGACATGGACCTGTTGAAGAGAGCTCTGAGAAGGCCGTGAAGGGTGGTCTGGAACAAGAACCAAGGGGGGTTTCTGGACTAGGGCTGAGCCCAGAGCTGAGCCCATGATCCTTTCTTCAAAGGTTGAATTGCAGGGCTCTATCAGTACTTGATTGTTTGACAAAATGCTGTCGGTGGGATTGGGAGTGGGAGGTGGCATCACACACTGGCAAAAGGGTTCATCCGCCCAGGGAATTGCTCCTGCTGGCAAAAACTTATCCCAGGATGCATTTAAAAATCAGCCTGCTCAGGTCCTGGCTTGAAGGCAATGAAGTCAGTGGAAACATCCCTCCCATTTGGGGCCTGAGAGCAGATATAGATTGATTCAACTCCTCCTAGCCCCAAAACCTCTCAAGCACCCAGGAGCTGATTCCTGTGCCACGTGTCTGAGCACAAATCAGCCTTTGTGCATGGGGAGCTCTGAAAAAAGACATCTGCTGGCAGGTTGGGGAGCAGGGGAGGGTGGGAGGCTGTTGGGAGCCCCAGTGGGCTCACCAGAGGCTGAGGCCAACACGGCAGTGGGAGCACACCAAAGGGAGCCAGACCAGCTGTCATACAAGCAGTTGCCCAAGGGACAGAGATTTCCTGCTTCTGATTTCTGGAGGAAATCTGGTTTTTGTTGGCACTGTATGGTCCTGGATTTCTTTCCCAAGGCATGTTCTGCAACTCAACCCATGTACCACAGACGCAGAGCAGGGGTTTGTGGTGGTGTGGAGGATGCAGCCTGGTCCTCATGGAGCCTGCAGCATCCAAACAGCTCCAGGCACAAATCACCCTCTGCAGTGGTGCTGCCCCCACCACGGGAGTGCAGCTGAGCTGGAGACAAACACCTGGAATTTTGCCATCTGTCACTGGGAACACTGTGGCCGTGTGGTACCTTGGCTCCGTGCTCCACATCCTCTCTGGAGAACACCAAGCCATCTGCACACACATGTTCAGACACTTCAGGTCACACACTCAGAGCAGGACACTCACAGGAGCATCCACTTGCTCCTCCCTGCTTGGACTGTAGGTCAAGGACTCATTTCCTTTCTGCTGGATAAGCTCTGCCCAAATTCTTTGCTTTGGAAGTACTTCCCTGTGAGGGTGGTGGAGCCCTGGCACAGGGTGCCCAGAGAAGCTGTAGCTGCCCCTGGACCCCTGGAAGTGCCCAAGGCCAGGTTGGATGGGGCTTGGAGCATCCTGGGACAGCAGAAGGTGTCCCTGCCCATGGCAGGCTGTTGGGCTAGATGATCTCTAATGTTCCTTCCAACCCAAACCATTCCATGATTCCATAATTCCACAAAATCCCACTCACATTGGAGATGCCAATCCTCAGAGGTACAGGGTGGATTATTGTCTTCCACCCAAGCAGTGCCACCAGACAGGCAGAGCACCAACACTTTTCCAGAGGCTCCCACATATCCTTACATCCAGCTCTGCCCCGGGTGGGTCTCCAGACCCATCTCCCTCCCCAGGCTGTGTGTGGCTGGTTTGCAGGACACCCTGGTTGAGAGCTCAGTGCCCCCTACTCCAAAGTCCGACTGGTGAAGGCCCCTTTATCTGCACTGTTTGACGAAGGTGATGCTTGCTCTGTTCAAGCAGCCTGAAGGACATGGGATGCCACTCCCTGGAATCCAGCCTGCAAAGAAAAACCCACCGAGATGACTTCTGAAGGGAAAAGGGAAGACTTTATGATGGTCTCTGCTGCATCATCATTGGAAATAAAATCTTTATAAAATTTCTATTTCCTCTTCCTCCATTTGTTGTTGGCTGGAGGACATTCCTGCTCATTGTTTGCTTTGTGTTGTTTTCCCAGGTTGAAATGCAGGTCTCACCTCTTTTGATTTCCTGGAACTGACCTGGAGAACTGGTACAGACCTGAGAGCCTGCCAGGATCCCTGAGAGACCTGTACCACCTTTCCTAATGCCACTGAATATTGAAGGGAGGTATCCCAGCTTTCCCACTGAATAAGTACATAAATTAATAAAATATTAAATTGCCATTTTTTCTTGACAGTTGTAAACAAAACCTTGGCAAGCATCCTCTCTGTAGCCTGGAAGTTGAGAATTAAAGCAGATACATGTTTTTTTAAGGATCCCATTATTTTCAAGCCAGCCTTGTGTGTTGGGGAGTGCTGAGGAGAAGACTCTGGATTTTTTCACACTTGACTGTGTCAGTGCTAAACACAGAGAGTGAGAGCTGGAAATAAAAAAACCCAACAAACCAAAACCCAGCACTTTGATACTGCAAACATTTGGATCAGATTTTACCATCACATGCTCGAGCCTACAAACACAGAGCCAAACTGGGTCAGTCCCAACATCCTGTCTCCAGCAGCAAGCAGTAGCAGACTCCCCAGTGCTCAGTGTAATTGTCAACAAAACCCTGATTTTTTTCCCCCTTTTTGGTCTTTCTCCTCCTATTTTTTTATTCCTTTATTTCCCCTTTAAACTTTCTGCCTGTAACACGATGTGACTGAGAACAGGCACACCCCGTGCAACTGTTTGCCGTCATGTTGAAATGCACCTGAGATTGACAAAGTTCTGTCCACTCCAGGAAAATTACACAACTCCCCCTGGCCGCTATAAATCCAGGATTTCCCTCTTCTTCCTCTCTTCAGGGCCCTTCACTCCTCCTGGGGGTGGGAGCTCCACCCACGCTGAGCCATGCGGGTTCTCCAGCTGCTCTTTGCAGTCCTTGTCATTCTGCTCCTCCAGGGCACTCCGGGTAAGGACAAAACTCTCACGGGGGTTCCTGCAGGACTGTGGAGAGAGAAAAGGCAGGTTCCTGCTCTGAGGTAGAAGAAGATAAGACAGGGCCCACAAGTCAAGACTGACCTAACTCGTGCTTCTAAGGAAAAGATTTCTCCTGTGGTGGTATCCATGATGTTCCTGGATGCAGCTGTCCTGAGTTCATAGGTTGTGCATCCCCTCCTCTCTGCGCCCTCAAAACTCACACAGAAATGCTGAGCCTAAGCCAGGAGCCTGAGCTTTGCTCCTGACCAGCACAAAAGCCTCATTCTCCACAATACAAGGAGAATCCCATTAAATTCTCCATGAGTGGAATACAAATGTGGCAAATACAGGAAGATGCAAGTGTGATCAGAAGGTTGAAGGAGGTGATTTTTGCCCTCTGATCTGCTCTGGTAAGATCCCACCTGCAGAGCTGCTTCCAGCTTTGGGATCCCCAGCATCAGAAGCTGATGGAGCAAGTTCAGAGAAGGCCACAAAGATGCTCTGAGGGCTGAAGCCCCTCTACTCTGGGGCCAGACTGGGAGAGCTGGGGGTGTTCACCTGGAGAAGGCTCTAGGGAGAGCTCAGAGCCCCTTCTAGAGCCTAAAGAGGCTCCAGGAGAGCTGGAGAGGGACTGGGGACAAGGGATGGAGGTGCAGGACAAGGAGGAATGGTCTTAAGCTTAAGATGTAAATTAGACATTAGGAATTCTTGGCTGTGAGGGTGGTGAGGTTGCCCAAAAAGGCTATGAAATCTCCATCCCTGGAAATGTTCAAGGCCAGGTTGGGTGGGGCTTGGATCAACCTGGGATAGCGGAAGGTGTCCTTGCCCATGGCAGGAGGTTGGGAGCAGATGGTCTTTAATGTCCATTCCAACTGAAATCATTCTGTGTATCATTGACTCTCTAAAATCAAAACCATCTTTCAGGAGGAAAAGCAGGGGGAAATGCAGATAATTTACCCTTTTTTGTCTGTTTTCTTCTGGAATTCTGGTTTGAGAGAAAAATATTCCTTGGCTTGGCATTTTTGCTGGCTGGTTGTATACATAAGTCAGAGATCCAGGTTTCACTCAGGTGTAAGGTCACTACGATGTCAGCAGGACTTTGGTGATATCATGTTTGCAGAAGGCAAACCTGATAACCAAGAAGAGGAGATTTACTTGTTTGGCCTGTTTATGTTCTCTTTTATTTAACTGAAATCCTGGGGACAACGAAGGAAGAGGGAAGGGTTTGTCCACTCCATTGGTGGTGGACCCTCCAGAACCCCCCGAACTTGGTGTTTCTGCTATGTCTAAAGAGAAGCAGCCCTTTTAATTAAAAACCCAAGCAAACAAAAACCCCAAAACACCAAGACGCCAAAAAAATCTCCAAATGAAACAATAGGTGAAACACGTGTTCCAAAAGGTACTTTTCTGTCTTTTGATGCTGTCCAAACTCACCTAACTCATCTAACTTAACACAGCCAACCCAAACCTGGCTGTCTCACCCATGCCAGTCGTTAGGAGGCTCTCAGTGCTTGCTGGATGGAGAAGCTCCTCCCAAGCACATCTGATCCTCACAATGGAACCAGCTGAATTTCCCCATTGCTGACTGAGAACAAACCATTTCTCAGCCACCAGCACCAGTGGAGTTCCCAGTAGATTCTGGGGCTCCGAGTAGGTTCCAGCTCTCCTAACCAGGTCTCCTGTCCTCTTTCCCCAGCAGCCAGAGGCCTTTCAGACACCCAGCAGTGCAGAAGCAACCGTGGCCACTGCCGGAGGCTCTGCTTCCACATGGAGCGCTGGGAAGGGAGCTGCAGCAACGGCCGCCTGCGCTGCTGCCGGTGACAGCGGCCACACCAGGGTGGTGTGACAGCCCCAGGAGAGCCAGCCCAGTGATCCTGCAGCCAGAACTGTACACAGAACCTGCCCTCAGGCACCTCCGTGCCTCCACTTGCAGCTCGGTTTGTCCGCCACCAATAAACCTCTCGGTTTTCTGTGTCCCGCTGGGTCCGGAGTGCAGCCGTGCTTCCCCCTCAGATGGACAGCCCTGCCTGACACTTGGGGGTTGATGGTGCTGGAGGTGCACTGAGGGATCCAAATCACCTGCACAAAGGTGGCACATGTGGTATAGGAGTGAGAGGTGCCCTTCCAGAGGGGCAGCAAGAGAGGGATCTGCTAGGCTGGTACAAGCAGGTATGAAGCCTCTCTTTGTACCCAATCCTCCCCCTCTGTCTCAGTCACTGCCTTTAACAACCTCAATTTCTAGCTCTGTTCAGGAGACACCATGGCAGAATTCAACTTCTTTAAGGGTGTGAAGTATGATTTTCCCTCCAGAAGTTCCTCTTCCTCTCCCATAGCAACAAGGTGGACCTGGGTGGGTGACTCAGTTTATCCAACCTGATCTCCTTGAAGATGTCCCTGCTCATTGCAGGAGTGATAGACTAGGTGACCCTTAAAGCTTCCTTCCAACCCAAACCATTCCATGATTCTGTGATCGACCTCTGTGAGAAGGTAAAGGTGGGTAAGGCTGAGAAATACCCATGGGGAAAACAATTCGAACAATTCACCTGGTCTGACAGGGAGTGTGGTGGGTTCTGCATCTGCTCTATTCCTGCATGGAGCAATTCCCTGCTGAAATCTTACTTCCGTAGTGCATGTTTTTCCAAACTCTATCCCAATATCACCTGAGGGGTATCACTGCCTCTTGTCCTGCATAGGCTGATTTACTGAGTAGAATTATGAGTGGGAATGAGCCAAGGCCAAGTTCATTTCCACTCCTCACCAGAGAATAAGAGCTGTTGGCTGTGGCTTGTTTACTGAAGGAAGGGGAATTGACCATTGAGGTGTGCCCTGGAGCAGGACCCCCAAAGCAAGTCCTCACCTTGGAGGTGGTGAGGTGGAAAGGAGGTGGTGTGGGACGAGCAAGAATAGAGATGTCTTGGAGGTGTGAGTAGAGAGATGGCTTGAAAAGATATGAAAATCTCCTTAAGAGAAGAGTTGGAAGATTTACCTCTGGAAAACACCCAGTGTTTTCTGGACATGGAAGAAATGAGGTGGGCAAAATTCCCACTTTAAAACCCCCCAGCTACACACCAGGCTTCAACCTAAAACCACTCTGCTCTCCATCCCAGAGGAACCAGTCTTGCTCTGGAGGAAACCAATAAAACCAGTGACCCAACTGTGCCAGTTGACACCCAGTGGAGATCTGACCCATCTCTGGTTAGACTGCGGGCAGGGAAAGGTCCCCCATGAATGGAAGCAGTGAGGGGTTCCATGCTGGGATATCCCATCCTTGCTCGTTTGGTTCTGCAGGCTGCAAACACGGTGGCAATGCCTCTGTGCAGTCCACTCTCCTGGATGCTTCTCCTCTCTGTTGAGTGACAGTCTGGCTCCTCAGGGACCTCGGAGGGCTCAGCCAGAGGTTAGCAGCCACTGTGGCTCGCATGAGCCATCAGCCCCACCGAGAGATAAGGCTCCCCTTGATAACAGGACCTGCCAGAACTGAGCCTCCAGTTTTTCCACCTTTTTGAAGTCTGGCCGGTGAAGTTTTGCAGAACTTTGTCTTTTTGCCAAAGTAACCAACTTCCAGCTCCAACCTTGGCCTTCTCTCCTTTTCCCCGGCCTCCTCCCCCTTGCCTTCCCTCTTCCTCCTCGCTCCTCCAAGCGCAGCCTCTCTGCGGGGCTGATAGGGATTCTGGGGGGGAAAATGGACACGGTGAGGGGGTGATGTCATCTGTTTTTGGCCCTTCAGAGGGGCCACGTCTGCCTCTACCCAGCCTGGCGCCGGCAGCAACTGGGAGCCTTCCTCTGGCAGCCGCCCCTGCGCCTTATCAGGAGCAGGATGACATCCCCGGGGCCGGGATGCTGGAGCTGCGAGGAGAGGAGGTGGGGAGCCCCTGGATGGAGCCCTGTGGGAGGCGTGCACGCCCTGGTGTGCACAGGGATGTGTCTGTGTGTTTGTCTGAGCTCGCTGGCAGCAGGGAAATCGCTCCCTTGCAGGATGGAGCTGGCTATCAGCCGCCGGAGAAGGGGAAAGCGCCTCTGTGCCAAAGCCCGGCCAAGGCAAGGGTGATGCTGTCACCCAGATCTGCTCCTGGGAGGGTTTAACCTCTCATATCCCAGGCAGACAGCCTACAGAATCCATCTGAGAAAGGTTAGAAGATGCCCCTTGCCATCAAAGGAGAAGGTCAGGGCAGATGGAGGGAGATAAATTAATTAGTCCCTACCTAAAGCTCAGGGTCTGGAGTGGTCTCAGGCAGAGCTGAAACCCTCGGTTTTCACTTGTAAATGGGTACAAATTTACCATGGAAATGGTTTTGGGATGGACCATTGTGTCCTTCTCTTGTTTTGGCAACTTTCTACAAGGTGAAATAGGAAACATTCATTCTTTGTAATATAGTAACAACACTAACACCTCATCCTGTTCTCACCCCAGAAAGGTAGTTTGATAAGAAAAGTGTGAAATATTTTTGGCTAAATCCAGGGAAACCTGGGCTTCCTATCTCCTACAACACAGCCCTCAGGAGGGAAAAGTCTTGTGGGACATGGGAGCCCAAGGAGAGAGACAGTTCCCTACAGCAACGATCTTAAAATCAATTCAATTTTGTATTATTTATTAGTGTTATAAAGAATATCTTTTCCACCCCTTCTGATCGATTATCATGCTCACTTTGGAGGGAAAGGGAGATTTTGGGGAGAGCACCCACAGTCCCTGAGGATTAGGACAGAAATAAAAGCAGCTGGTAGGTATCCTTCCAGCTGGAAAATTAATAACATTTATTTTCTTTTGCTTGGAATAAATAATGTTTTCTGCAAAAGTCATTCTCAGTTGTAGTAACTAGAGGGAGAACAGAGATACCAAAAGACTAGGAGTGCTATAAAATCAGAGGGAATGGCCTCAAGCTCTGCCAGGGTGGACACCAGGAGGAATTTCTCCATGGAAAGGGTGGTCAGGCAATGGAAGGAGCTCTGCAGGGCAGTGGTAGAGATCCCATCCCTGGAGATATCTCAGAAATGACTGGACGTGGCAGTCAGTCCTCTGGGTTGGTGATAAAGTGGGGATCAGCCACAGGTTGGACTCAATGATCTTGGAAGTCCTTTTCCAACCCAAATAACTGTGTGATTCTGTGCCAAATGAACCTCTGCCAGTCCAACCCTGGCACTTTTTTTCCCATGGATAAATCAGTGCCCTGTTCGTACATCCTGACAAGGGCACTGGGAAGAAACGCAGCCCCTGGCACTGCCCCGTGCTGACCTCTGCTCCCCACATCAGCACAAAAGCCTGGCAGTGGCTCAGCCCCAGCCTCTCAGAGGCCGTGTAATAAAGCACACATTTTTTTTAAGCATAAATAAATGACTTCACCCTTCTGGTGATCTGCTCCAGGCTCTTTCAGCAGCTCCACGTGGAAGAGCGGCAGCGCCGGAGCAGTACAGCCCCCTCTCCCCACGGAGGGAGCACTGATGGGGAAGCTCCAAAACAAACACCGTGGTCAGCAGCTGCTGGGCTGCTCCCCAGCACAACAGCAAAGCCAAAACCTCGTGGATCTCAGCTTGGAGATGCCCCAGGGCAGGGTGGAATTTGGGGAATGTGCAGGCTTTGCACCCCAAATGAAGAAGGTGGAGGAGCCTTTTCCCCCCTCCAGCCTCCTTCCCAGGACCCCCAAGCACTCAGGTCTTCCTCCAGGACTATCCCCCCATCCCCAGGATGGACACGAAAGCTGTCAGGATTCTTTATTGTCCAGATCTTTGCACTGTTATCAGCGACTCCCACACACTGGAAGTGAGATATGTGTGACAACATTTTTTCCATCGGCAAGCTTATCATGGCTGAGAAGAGTGGAAGGGGTTGGGGAGGGTGATGGGGAGGAGAAGCAGGGAAGGAGGGTAGGTGCATGGGCATGAACACCCACCCAGCCCATCCTCTACCCACCCCATGATCCCATATCTCTGGAAGAAGGTGAGGAAAAAGAGAGTTTCGGAGCAATGTGTTGTCAAAGCGGTTGTGTCAGACCCAAGGGCTCCTGGCCCAGTAGAGCCAGTCCTAAATTCCTTGGGTAAAATCCGAAAACACCCTTTCTGCAAACCCATCTCTTAATTCATATGGGTGTAATACAAATGAGGAGAGCTTCTGCAAGGATGTTGGCTGGGCTAGCAGGACCCCAAGGGGTCTGACCCCTCCTTGGTCTCAGACAGATCCTTCCCAGGGCAGGGGGAAGCTCCAGACAGCAGGAATGATATTAATGTGGAAAATATCTCAGCTGTGTCAGACCACAAGAGAGCTACTGGGACCCCAGCACTGCATCTGGGGTTGTGAGCTCTGTGCTGCATCTCACTGGGTTTCTGCTGTTGCCACTTCTCTCAAGCTCTGGGCCTAAAACTCAGGTTTGTAGAGTGGAACCTGAAGCCTGCCCTTCCCAGTCTTCAGCTAGAGGAGATGGAGGGAGCAGAAGTCGGGAATGATTCTTTAAGACTGGAAGTTCATCCCCAGCCTGGAGGACCTGATGCCATGGTCCTGAGGCACCAAGAAACAGCAAAGTTTGTGGGGGCAAAACCAAACCTGCAGCTGGGTGATGGGAAGATTTTAGGGAAATACAAAACTTGATGATATAGATGTGGAGCTGGCAGCACTTGCAAGGGCAACACATCTGAGTGAGTTCTGCAGGACAAGCTAAAAATGCAGATGTGATTTCACAGAATCATAGAATGCTTTGGTTTGGAAGGGACCTGAAAGACCATCTTATTCCACCCCCTTCCATGGGCAGGGACACCTTCCACACTCCCAGGTTGCTCCAAGCCCAATCCAGCCTGCCCTTGAACACTTCCAAGGATAGGGAGCCCACAACTCCCCTGGGCGACCTCATCACCCATATAGTAAAGAATTTCTTCCTAATTTCAAAGGCTCTGAACATTTGCTCTGGAAATCACTACCTTTATTCCAAGTTCATGCATATCCCAAGTTTGCCATTAACCTCTTTTCTCCCAAAGTTCTGGGTGTCTATTTGGCCCATAGCAGACACTTCAAATGAAACACAGTTGCTGTGATGAAAAACGCAGAAATTAAATAATCTATCCCTCCAGGTTGCTGCTTTCAAGGCAAGCCCAGGAAAACGCTGCCCTGGTTTTACTTCAAGGTGAGGAGCCTGGCAGTGCTGTCTTGAAACCACGGGGAGGTGTTTGCCCAGAGGAACCAACTCTGGAAGCAAAGGTGAAGCTGAGGTTCCCCTTGCTGGTACGGAAACAGCTTTATCTCCCCAAAGAGGACAGTTATGGATTTTCCTGTTAGGATCTGCACAATGGACTCTCTGCACCATGAACAGTTAAGGATTTGCATCATGGACTCCACAGGCTGGTGTTTCCAAGGATGAGACTGGATGACAACACAATCCTTCAATATATGATCCACGGCCCAGGGGCAGCCCTATCTGAGCACCAGACAACTCCTGACACAGAGCACATGGAGGGAAAACACACGGGAGGGGAAAAATGAGGATGTTTTGTCTACTCAGGGCTGTGAGTAGTTCTGGTAGCTGGGATGGGGAGGCTGTGCTCCTGTGATTAATGGGAGGTTTCACCATCAGCATCGAGGATCCTGGGCTGCCTGTTCCCTCAGGAGCTGCTATCTGCTGGGAGATGCTGCTCTTCAAGCACAGTTCATTAGCAGGGTCCCCTGGGGGGTGACAGACTGCGGTGGGTTAAGCACAGGCTGGAAAAGGGGCCTTTGGATTTTGTGAGCTGACACAGTGGGGGATGATCCGAGGTCCTGCTGAGTGCAGGCAGAAGCAATTCTGGCTCGAGCTAATCCATTTATCAGCCCCCACAACAGCCCTGTCACTCACCAGAGTCACGTGGTGAAATACTGCAAAAATGCCTTCAGAGACGGGGAATCATCCCACCAGCTGTTGTCAGTCACCAGATGAACAATCCTGAGGTAAAAGTGGAACCCAAAATATGTGCAGAGACCTTCTCTAAGTTTGGCATGGAACAGAGATGAGTGGGTTTCTCATGGATGATCTGCAGCAGTGACTTTCTCGTCGGCCTTGGACCAAGAAATGAGGTTCGTGAATGAAGGTGGTAAAAAAAAGATGGGGACAAACATTTCAGCAGGGTCTGCTGTGACAGAAGAGCAGGGGTGATGGTTTTAAACTAAAGGGGAATCAGTTAAGATTAGATATGAAAAAATTTTTTCAAGGCAGGTGGTGAGGCCCTGGAACAGGTTGCTGTGGCTGTCCCATCCCTGGGAGTGCTCAAGGTCAGGTTCTGTTCAAATCAGTTTTTCAGGGCTGAATGGTTTGAGTGGGAAGGGACCTTAAAGCTCACCCAGTTCCATCCCCTGCCACGGGCAGGGACACCTTCCACTACCCCAGGTTGCTCCAAGCCCCATCCAGCCTGGCCTCGAAACTTCCAGGGATCCAGGGGCAGCCACAGCTTCTCTGGGCACCCTGTGCCAGGGTCTCACCACCCTCACAGGGATCAATTACTTCCCAATATCCCATCTATCTCTGCCCTCTGGCAGTGGGAAGCCATTCCCTGTGTCCTGTCCCTCCATCCCTTGTCCCCAGCCCCTCTCCAGCTCTCCTGGAGCCCCTTTAGGCTCTGCAAGGGGCTCTGAGCTCTCCCTGGATCCTTCTCTTCTCCAGGTGAGCACCCCCAGCTCTCCCACCCTGGCTCCAGAGCAGAGGGGCTGCAGCCCTCAGAGCATCTTTGTGGCCCCCTCTGGACTCTCTCCAACAAGTCCCTGTCTGTCCTGTGCTGATGACCCCGGAGCTGGATTAAAGGTATATCTCTCATTTAGTTCTTTCTATGTTGTAGAGGGAAAGAGGGGCTGCTCCTCTCTGCAGCACAAACAGCTCACTGAGCCCTACTTTTTATCACCTAATCAGTTGCAATCTCATATCAGGGTTGTCCCAGGCACCACTTTCTCATATTCCATCTCATGTCCAGAGTGTGTCACCAGCCACATCCTGGTCAGGTTCCCTGTGTGCTCGTGGTTGTGACTCTGAGGTTGGAATTTCAGTTTCCATCCCCAGCACTGTCAGTGATGGATCAGGTCACTGGGATAATTCTGCTCAGGCTCCTCCGCTCACACCCCTTGTCTGGCAGCAGAGTTGGATGTTCTGCATCCCATCTCATCCCAGGGGACTGGCACCATGGAGATCTCCTCAACCCCTGCAGTATCTGAAGGATTGACCTCTTTCCTTCTGGGGTTATCATCTACCAGACCCTCACTGCTGGCAAGTTACCTTGGCAAGACAGGGATAATCCTTCCCATCCAGGAGGGAATTAAATTTGTCTGCGCTTTAAAATTAGTCACTCATTGCTTTTAACACTGAGCAGTGAGCGCAGAGCTAAACAGCACAGTTTGGCCATCAGGACATTCCCAACAGGCTCCTGTAGGGAAGGGGTCCCAGAGAAATTATTCTGAAGGAACAGCAAGTTATTTCCTCTATTGGTGATTGAGAGAGAGATGGGGACACTGCTGATGGTCAGAATCCAATTTCACTGTGAGCTGCATATGTTTATATACCATTCTAGGAAGGCTAGAAAAGTTCTACTACATTGATTGGAGCTAAACATCATACGAACAAATATTCATTTTGCAACATTTTTACTTAATCTCATCTTTGCTCACTGTTGCCAGACTTGATCCAATCTTCTTGCAATCTTCAAAGCTCTGTTTGCTCTTGCCAAGGCATCCTGGCCATCAGACTGCTTGTGCTGATTAAATCCACAGCACTCCCTGTCCCATCTCTTATGACATGCCTCCACTGCACCCACCTGTGTTTTGGGGAGGGCTCCTCCACAGGTTATGGCTGTGATCAGGGTGGATCTGGGTTGGAGTTTTATCCATGAAAATGTAGAAGAAAGGTAGTGTCTTGGGGTGATGACGAGATTTCCACATGCCACAGGTGTGACCTGCTCCAAGGTGAGAACGTGGAATTGATCAATGCCTGAGGGATGAGCAGAAAGTGGTGGTGTTTGCAGAAACCAGCCAGGAAATGCAGTTGTTGTGTTCAGCCACATTAAGATTAAACAGCAGGACACCTGCCCAGGGAACCTGAAGCTCGACACACCTGGGATGTGGATGCAAGCCCCTCTCTCTGGTTTCTTTCACCCCAGCAGGGCCCAAGGGACTGGTTCACACCAAGTCATAGAGACATGGAATCACAGAATCACAGAGGCATGGAATGAGTTAGGCTGGGAGTGACCTTAAAGATGATCTGGTTCCAAACCCCTGCCATGGGCAGGGACACCTTCTCCTGGACCGGGCTGCTCAGAGCCCCATCCAGCCCTCAGGACTGTCCCTTATCCCCCTTAGGGACAGCATGCACTAGGCTCAGACTCACAACAATGGGAAACAGGCCTCTAACAGATTAATTAGCAGTCTTCACAATGGGCTAATTACCATTTTCTCACAGGGCTGTTCTTGGAGTTTCCCAGCCGGGTAAGACCCTGTGGGTGTGTGACAACCCCTGCACATAGACCTGCTGAGCATCCCTGTGCTGTGAGGCTGAGACCCACTTCCCAGCACAATGAGCAAGATATTTCTGGGCTGCTTTCCTTTCAGCAGCTTCCTCTCGCCGCACAACGTCTGCTGTGATCTCCATTTCCCTCTACCCTCCATTATTCCTCAATATTCCCCTTCCAGGTCCTTTTCCTTATCTGCCGCCACTTTCCTGTTTTTCTTCCTTGCTCAGCACCCTCCAGCCTGCCTGGCTCCTGGACCATCGGCTGCTGTCGAAGGGCTTCCTCCTCCTCCTCCTCCTCTGGCCGATGTCCTCCCAGAGATAGCCCCGAGCATCCTGGGGGACCGCGGGCATCCCGCGGGGTCCTGTCAGGAGAGGGTGGCGGTGCTGACCCCGCCCCGAAGGAAACAGCGCCGGGAGGAAACGGCAGCGCTGAGCTCCCAGAATATCTCTGCTCTGGGTAACCCCAGGGATGCAGAGATAAGCAGAAAGAGGGGGAAGGAGGAGGAGGTCAGGGCTGTTCAGCCGAGATGTTTGTGTGTCTTCTGGCACAAACACCAGTCTGGGCTTCTCCAGCAGGCGCCAGACTCGTTTTGGGGGGCAGTTGTTCAGCCTCGCTCACCTTGGAACGTGCAGTTCAGCACCACGGCAGCGAGGGAGATGCTGAAGGCCATGGGGAGACAATGCTGGGAGAGCCAAGCCCTGGGACAGCAATCCCCAGGAGAGGATCCCCTCTCTCTGTGGTGTTTGTTGCCTTGGGTGGGAGCCAGGTCAGGGTTAGGATCTCGCTGTGCCTGATGCTGGAAAGACTCAGGGCTATCCCTTACCCCTCAGATGAGACATACAGGTACTTGGTGTCACAGTCCATCCCATGGGACAGCTGCCTGCTATGTGGGCACTTCCATGGGTGATGTCCACCCTTAACAGGGCACTCTCAGGAGCTCGTGACCCTTGCAAGAACCAGCAAATAGAAATTGCCAGGTACAAGTCTGTGGAGGGGCTGCAGATGTTTGGAAAATGCAGCAAGGCCCCTCTTGGGAGAGCCCAGGGTGTTTGGTCAGCCCTCAGACCCTGAGGTCCATCCCAAGGCAGATGACCAGGGGACTGGGCACAGTGGAGGCTGCAGCCAGAAGTCACCACTTCTCTCCCCATGCCAGCAACTTCCTGCAGCCAAGCGATCCTTGGCAGATAAATAAAAGACTCTGGAAGAGGAATATTGAGGAATAATGGGGGGTAGGAGGGAAATGAAGATCACAGCTGCTCCTTCAGCACAGGCATAGCTGGAGATAGTGACATTCCTATTCTATTCTATTCTATTCTATTCTATTCTATTCTATTCTATTCTATTCTATTCTATTCTATTCTATTCTA
>JAWWMU010000153.1:109215766-109232373 GCA_035048155.1 Cinnycerthia olivascens
CCCTTTAGGCTCTGGAAGGGGCTCTGAGCTCTCCCTGGATCCTTCTCTTCTCCAGGTGAGCACCTCCAGCTCTCCCAGGCTGGCTCCAAAGCAGAGGGGCTCCAGCTCTTGGAGTGTCTTTGTTGCCCTTTGTGAGGGGACACTGGGATCCTGCAATGTCTGAGCTCCTGGCTGGCTCCTCCCAGCCAGGCCATACTGGCTGCACTCATTTCCAGGAGGTTTCCTGGTTTCTCTCTCCCCTGGCCAGCTTTAATGGGTGTTTTGGGGTCGCCCTCAGGCTTTTGGTGCCGTGGAAGCGATTTCAGACCGGATCTGTGTCCACACCAACGCCAAGGTCAGCGTGGAGGTCTCAGCTGAGGACCTGCTGTCGTGCTGTGGCTTTGAGTGTGGCATGGGGTGAGCTGCTCCTGGTCCCTGTGCACCTGGCAGGGGGTTGGGAGGAGCAGGGGCAGACCCTGGAGGTGCTGGTTGCTTCAACCCTGCCTTCATTACCTTCCTTATGAGCACAAAGCTCCTCCAGAGGTTTGTGCTGGGGTAGAGGGAGTTAGGTGGGAATATAAAGGGATTGCAAGGATTGGGACACATCCTGCCCCCCAGCATTGTGGATGGTGATGGCTGCAAGCACATAGTGATGCTCTTCTATACAGAGCTGGCAGCTGCCAAAGCCAAAGGAAGGATCTTTTCATAGTCCCAGATCCTTGGTTTTCAGGCACAAACCTATTGCCTGTGGCTTTCCCTGTTGTTGAGCACAGGGTAGGGAGGTGAGTCTCCAAGTGCTGTTGCTTCAAACAGCAGAAGCTGATCAGGGACCTGGCAGGGAGGCACTTTGGGATTTGGAGCCATGGGTGCTCTTACCTCCTTGCCTGAGGCGTTGGTGTCTCAAGGCAGGTCCTGGGGAAGAAAAGAACAGACTGCAAAAAGGTTTGATGTGCCCAAACCTTCCTTTGACCCATCCCAGGCTGGCTCCATTTCCCTGCCTCTCCCAAAATGGGATGGCTGGGGCTGGAGCTGGTGCCTCTCTCCCCAGGTGCAATGGTGGTTACCCCTCTGGTGCGTGGAGGTACTGGACAGAGAGGGGCCTCGTGTCCGGGGGTCTCTACGATTCCCACGTGGGTAAGTCCTGGCAGATGCCCTCGGGAAAGCAAGGAGGAGCATCTCTGCTTGGTTAAGCTCCATGTTTTTTGAGATGCTTCCCTCCTGGTCTGCATCCTTGTGGCTGCCCTGACCTTGAACTCGAGCACCTCTGCAGTCCCAGCTGGCTGCCCCTGCCCCCGTGGCTCCTTCTGGTCACTCCTTTGGGACAGGGGTCTCTGAGCAGCACCCAGAGGCAGGAGATCCATCTGGGAAGGGAGCCTGGAGCCCTCAACACCCCTCCCAAGGCTCCAGTTTCCATAGCAGGAATGAATCAGGCTGTGAATTTTGTGTTGATGCTGGTTTGAAACCAGTTCACTGCACTTTGGATGAGGTCAGGAGTCTTCCTGACGTGTTTTCCCTTCAAAAAATGACTTCCAGACTGGAACCCTCTGCCTCCCCCTGTCATGACCATCATTTGGTTCACGTTTCCACCTCTTCCATCACCATTTGGGGAGGGAGGTGGTGGGAAGCACGTTGCTCGTGGAGGCATTGCCCATCAGACAGGGGAAGACCTCCTGCACACCACTGATCTGGGGGGTTCCTGGGGCAGAGAGGCTCTTTCCTGGGGCTTCTGGTGCCTTCTCCAGCGTGGCTCTTGGGATCTTTGGGGACAGCCAGTTGATGTCACCTCTGTCCCGGACAGGCTGCCGGCCCTACTCCATCCCACCCTGCGAGCACCACGTCAATGGCACCAGGCCCCCCTGCACTGGGGAGGGAGGGAGCACCCCCAGGTGCAGCCGCCACTGCGAGCCTGGCTACTCACCCTCGTACAAGGAGGACAAGCACTATGGTAAGGGAGGTCCAAAGCAGCCCCAGAGCTGCTCCTCGTGGCAGCTGGGAGGGGTTGGCAGGATTGAACCCCTTCCCGGTGTCCTTTCCCTGTGTCCTGTCCCCAAGGCTCCATTCTGGTGGTCCTGGAGCAAACCTGAGTGTGGCAGGTGCACAGTTTGGGTTTGTGAGGCTCAGCCCGGGAAGGGGGAACTGGTGGAACTGGTTTGAGCCCTCGTAGTGCACGTGGCTGGCTTTGAAGAGTGTGGTGCTGAGCCTAATCAGGTGTTTTAAAGCCATCTCCAAGTCCCCTTGGCAGCAGCCAGCCCTGTACATTTAGGATAATCCATCTGTATCTTGGAGATTTGCTTTTGCCTTGAATCTTTTGGGGTTTAAAAAGGAAAATGTACAAGGGAAAGATGTCCCTTCCTACTATAGCTGTCTGGAATAGATCTTTGGGTACAGAATAGGGCTCAGATTAAATAATTCCCTCTAGAAGAGGAGTGGCTGGAGCCCACTCTTCCTGCCTGGCTGTGTCAGTCCCTCTGGAGCTGCTGGGTTTGGATTTAACCTGAATTTTAGTGTGAGAGGCCTCCTGAAGGGTCACACTGGGCAGGCTTGGTCGAGCCATCCTGTGTAGCCTGACAGAATGGTGGGAATTCTTTTCCTTGTAGGCATCACATCCTACGGAGTCCCTCGCAGTGAGAAGGAAATCATGGCTGAGATCTACAAGAATGGCCCAGTGGAGGGAGCCTTCATTGTCTATGAGGATTTCCTGATGTACAAATCTGGTGAGCAGCAGCACTGGGGCTCTGGGGGGGAGCTCTGTTCCCTGCTTCATCCATAGGCTCCCTCTTTTGTGGTCTGTCTTCTCCAGTCTTGGAGATCTCAGCGTCACACTTTTGTGTCTGGTGTGGGCAGGTGCCATCTCCTGTATCCATAAGGGTAATGGGTTCTTGGGACTGGATCAGGGAAGGAGCCCTAACAGGAAGCACCCCAAATTCCAGCTGACAGCAACAGCTCAGATTTTAGCACCTCAAAACTCTCGTTGTGAACTGCCTTTGAGCCCCTTGGGGAATGTCTCTGGGTGTCCTGTCCTCAGCTTGTGCTGAGCATTGGTCACAGAATCATGGAATGGTTTGGGTGGGAAGATCATGATTCAAAAAATCATCTCATTCCAATCCCTGCCGTGCACAGGGATGCCTTCCACTATCCCAGGTTGATCCAAGCCCTGTCCAACCTGGCCTTGGACACTTCCAGGGATCCAGGGACAGCCTCAGCTTCTCTGGGAAGCCTGTGCCAGGGCCTCCCCACCCTCACAGGGAAGAATTTCCTCCTAACACCCAACCTAAATCTCCCATCTTTTAGTTTAAAACTTTTCCCTTCTGTCCTGTCACTATCTCCCCATGCAGAGCTCCTTCCTCCAGCCTCTGCACTAACCCTCAGTTTCACATTTAACCAAAAACCCCTCCTCAGCTGCTCTGGGGCTTGTGATACCGGGTGGTCCAGGGGCTGTGAGGGCTCTGTGCTGTGGACATGGGGTGCCTGTTGACATTTTGGGGTGTTTTTCCCTCGCAGGGGTCTACCAGCACGTGTCTGGGGAGCAGGTGGGAGGCCACGCCATCCGCATCCTGGGCTGGGGCGTGGAGAATGACACTCCCTACTGGCTGGTGGCCAACTCCTGGAACACCGACTGGGGGGAGAACGGTGAGAGCCACCAGGAATCCCTGCCCCATTTCCCTGCCTCATTTCCCTGCCTCATTCCCTTAGGGTGAATGGAGAGAGTGACTTTCTTTTTTTTCTTTTTTTTTTTGGTTCTCCCAGGCTTCTTCAAAATCCTGCGAGGAGAGGACCACTGTGGCATCGAGTCCGAGGTCGTGGCTGGCATCCCCAGGACGGAGCAGTACTGGAAGAGGATGTAACTCTGATCAAACCACAAATAATCCTGATGCTTTTAACTGATAGTGGGTTGGGTGCAGAGACCCCCTCCCCTTCTAAAAGAGACTCTAGTTCAGGTTACTTTATTAAAGCTTTTTATCTTTTCCTTTTATTTTTTTCCCTTTTTTTTTTTTTTTTTTTTTTTAATTTTTGGGTTTGTTTTTTAAATTGTATGGTGGAGCTGGAGGTGGAACTGCTCTCTGCCAAACTCCTGCTTCTAGTGGGACACAGCAGGACATTGGGGCATTCCCTGCTCAAAGGACTGCTGGAGAGCTTGCTGGCCTCTTGGAATTTGGTTAGCTTGGACCCCCTCATGCCCAGTTTGCTGCTGGGAGGGCAGGAAGCAGTAGCTTTGTGCTGGGATTAGGGACTTGGTGGGCAGCAGAGGTGGAAAGCCATGGCCAGGGTGTATTTCTGCACCCCCAGATGGGTTGATCTGACTGTTAGCACCTGAAACAAGCAGGGAGGAATTTCCTGTGAGTGTGTGCCTTGAATTGGCTGAATTTAGACCTATTAAGGACAAAATGGTGATGAACTTGATGTGGGGGTAGCTCTGGCCAGAGCTGCCTGGACCGAGTCCCTCAAGCATCGCCTGCCCCTGCTCCATCCTTCTGGCTTTTCAAACCACTTCTTCCTCAGCTGTTCACTGGCTTTTTTATCTGCTGTAATCTGGGGTTATTGATGCTGGGGAAGGGCCTGGCTGCAGCTCCATGAGCCTTTGATCAAATACCCTGCAAGCATCTGGGAGGGAGCTGGAAAGGGCACAGCCCTTCTCCTGTGTGGCTGGGCAGCTTGGTGTGTGCAGGTCATGCCTGGGCAAGGGTGCAGCACCCAAATTTGGGGTGCTTGGGGGCTGCAGGTGCTGAATGCTGGTTGGATGGTTCCCAAGTCTGCTGCAGGGAACTCAGGCAGAAGCTTGGATGTGTCTAACTAGGACACAATTAAAGCTTTTTTTTCTTGAGCCACAGGCATTAAGGAAGGTAAAAAAACCTTATTTTTGTTACTGGGGGAGGTGTAATAGGTCGTGTATAGGAGGAATCATGTGACTTGCCAACACTAATATAGCAAAGAGCATTTTTTTTTTAATTTTAAAGCACAAAATATCTTACTGAGCTGAGGCTATGGGTCTGAAACATGTGAAGCAGGCTCTCCTGTAAAATAGCCCCTTACCTCTGCTTGCTGAGGCACCAGTGAGGCAGAGCTGTGCTGTATTTGGCTGGAACACCTGTGCCAATAAATGATTTCTCCAGTGTCTTGGCTCCTGGCTCTTGGTTGTTTCTGCTTGGCTTCTGCCAACTCAGATGGTTGTGTGGAGTGGAAGCCAAGTGAGACCCTTCTGTCTTCAGAGAATGGTTTGGGTTGGAAGGGACCTTAAAAATCATCCTGTTCCACCCCCAGCCATGGGCAGGGACACCTCCCACTATCCCAGGATGCTCCAAGCCCCATCCAAGCCTGGACTTGGACATTTCCAGGGATCCAGGGGCAGCCACAGCTGCTCTGGGCACCCTGTGCCAGGGTCTCACCACCCTCACAGGGAAGGATTATCTCCCAATATCCCATCCATCCCTGCCCTCTGGCAGTGGGAAGCCATTCCCTGTGTCCTGTCCCTCCATGCCTTGTCCCCAGTCCCTCTCCAGCTCTCCTGGAGCCCCTTTAGGCTCTGGAAGAGGCTCTGAGCTCTCCCTGGATCCTTCTCTTCTCCAGGTGAGCACCCCCAGCTCTCCCAGCCTGGCTCCAGAGGGGCTCCAGCCCTTGGAGCAGCTCCGTGGCCTCCTCTGGACTCTCTCCAGCAGCTCCAGGTCCTTCTGCTGCTGTCCCCAGGGCTGGGGCAGCTCTGCAGGTGGGGATCTCACCTGAGCAGGGCAGAGGGGCAGAATCCCCTCCCTTGTGCAGGTGTGGTCTCTGCCAGCCCTGTCCTGTGGCCCTGCTGGTGACAGTCACCCCATAGGGTGTGTGCTGGTGGTGGGGAAGGTGCTTCCACCCAGAGCAGAGAGCAGCCAGGACTTGTCCCCAGCATCCCTGAGGATGCACCAGGGCCCTGGAGCCCATGCCTGCAGCCCAGGGCTGTGCCACCACTCCTTCCAAGGTGGATTTATGGACCCTCTGCTGTCCCCCTGGTTAAAACTCTTCCCCCAGGTCTGGCACACGGGGCTGTATTTTGATACCCAGAGTTGGCGCCAAGGGAGCACTGGAATTTCATGAGGGCTTGTAACTTGAGGGGAAATTACTGGTGTAAAATAAACTGACAAGATGGGAAAAAAAAAAAAAAAAAGAATATGATCAAGCACTTTCTTTTTTCCCAAAGAAAACTTTTAATTTCAACAAGACGGGAAGCTGCACAAAGAGAGCTACCACGAGTTTCTTTAGAACAACAGCTTAAAACTATCTACACCAGGAACTGTGGAGTAGGGGGTTCTCCTTCTGAATAACAGCCTGGCCACGGGGGCTTGGCCTTGCCCAGGCCACCACCCTGCACCTGGTAGCTCTGTCCTGGACCAGGACACGGGCTCCCCTTCCCAACAGCAAAGCAGCATTTGAAGGGGGTGGGTAGGGACCTTGAAAACAACAACCCACCCCAGGAGAACAGGACTTGCCTTTAGTGTTGTTTCCTCCTGTAAATCCAGCCTGATGTGTTTGAAAGCAGCCTCTTGCAGCTCACACATCAGTCTGACCCAAAGCCAGAACCAAGTGAGCCAGGGAAACCTGCCCTGGTCACCCCCTCGGTGGCTCCAGCCTTCCCAGCTCATGGCAGGGATCACTCCTGCCTTCCAGGGTGACCAATGCCCCCCTAAAAATGCATCCCATGAGGGACAGCAGGGTGCAAACTCTCACTCCCCTGCCTTGCTCTGCCACGACCACCCATCCCCTGGGGCTGAGTCAGTGCAGAGCCCTGAGCCTGCTGTGCAGTCAGGCCTGGGGTTATGAGCTCAGGGCTGTGCTGGCAGCTCCCTTCTCATTTTAACCACCTCCTCACTGCTGAAATAAGAGCTGTGTCCCTGCAGGGGCCATCTGTCCCTGGGCAGGGAGCTGCACAGCTGCTGTTCAGCTGGGGGCACATTCAGGTGGACAGAGTACCTCACCTCCCATATATTTAACATTAAAAGGGCTCATTTCAGCATCCTTCAGCACAACAGAAATGTGACTACAGCCTCTGCCTCTTTCCAGGCTGCAGCATGTCAATCACTGAGGGCCAGAAAGTGGCCAGGGTTTCCTTGGATAAGGATATGGTCCTCTCCAGCAGCATCTTTCCAGCACAGAGCAGGTGCTGGAGGTGAGGGAAAAGAGACTGCCTAAGAAAGGGAGGCAAAACCCTCAGGGTTTTGCTCAGCTCTGAGCTGGAAAGATGCCTCAAATCTCAAGGAAGAAAAGAAACAACTGAAGTTTCTATTTCAAACCATCGTAATGGAAAAAAAAAAAAAACAAAAAGAAAAAAAAAAACAAACAAAAAAAAACCCCAACCAAAAATATTCAGGTAAACAGGAAGGAAGGGGGGAAAAAAAATACTCAACCCCAAGCACTAAGACTCCACTCAGCATTTGCAGCCATCCAAGCAGACAGCAGGGGCGGCCAGGATGGAGTCCAGCAGTGCCACACTGTCACCCCGGGGGGCTGCAGCTCCCCCGTGTCCCATCCTTGTCACCTTTCCAGTGCCCAGTGCTGGGCCACCCCCACTACAGGGGACGAGGAGCCTCCTGCCCCCACCTGCCACCACTTGTCCCCCCCACCCGGCCACTGCCCTTCCTTCATTTCTCTCCTGCCTGCACATACTCCTCGGTGGCCTGGGAGAGGGTGCTGAGGTACTGCCAGCTCAGGGCTGCCAGCAGCATGGCACAGGACAGGTAGATGGGCGAGTAATGGTGGCGGGAGGCCATGGGGCTGCCGGGCAGGCTCATGGCACGGATGGAGGCGATGACCTGCTGAGTCTTGTTGGACGAGGGGTCCGTGCTCGGGATCTTCTGGTAGATCTGAAGGAGGAGGGAGGAGGAGTTATGGCTCCCACAGGAAGTTTAGGAGGAAAAACGGGATGAGGTTCAAGTGACAAGGGTCAGGAGTGACCTGGGTGGTGGAGTGCCGTGAAGCAAGGGGCAACTGGATGGGTGCAAGGGTTCCCATCTCCCTTGGGAAGTGCACTAAGCCAAGCTGCCTCTTGAGGGCACCCCGTGATGGGACATGGACCAGGTGGCTTTGGACACCATCCCTCAACGCCCCTGCGGTGTTACTGGGACCAGTGACGTTACTGGGATCAGGGGTTCTAACCCTGCAATCCTCACTCGCTGTACAGCCCACCTGAAAGCAGTGGGAACATTCCTGCCTGGAAACAGCCACATCATCACCTGATTCTGTGGCACTTGGGGCTTTCTTCTCATGGCCTCTGAGATACTCATCTGCAGGAGTCTGAGCAAGGTGGGCACAAGCAGAGACCCTCTCCTGAGTTAAAGCCCTGCAGTGTCACTGTCCCTTGCCATGGGATCCACCAGTTCACAAGGGCAGCTCTAATAACCCATGGTTACATGGTTTGGAGTCTCCCTGCTGCAGAAGTGAAGTCTTTTTATTTAATAACCCTCACTGGAATTGGGTTTTGGGGAGAGGGGTGTTTTTTTCCCATGAAACCACCCACTAGTTGACTCTCCACATGAACTTCTAATCTCCACAGACCCTGAAGCCAGGAGGAAATCATAAGGTCCTCCTGAGACTCCTCCAGGCTGAGCTCCCCTCCCCAGCTCCCTCAGCCACTCCTGGTGCTCCAGACCCTTCCCCAGATCTGTTCCTTTCTCTGGACATGTTCCAGTCCCTCAATGTCTTTCATGTGAGTGGTCCAGAAATGACCCCAGAATTGGGTCAAGGGGACAGGCACTGCCCTGGTCCTGCTGGACACACTGCTGCTGGTCCAGGCCAGGATGCCACTGGCCCCAGCCCCTACTTCTCAACACAGACCCAGGGTACGTTCAAGGGAACACATCAAGCACAGTTTGGTCCAGGCCAAAACCACATCAGGGTCATCACTCCCTGGGTCACCACTGAGCCAAGGACAGAATGAACAGATCCCTGTGTGTTCCAAATTCCACCCCAAGAACGGGGACAGGAACAGCCAGAAATGACTCAGAGCAAACTGCTGAGCCTACCTCTTCCACATACTGGTACATGATGGCTTTGACAGCTTGAATGTTGGTGGCATCCATCATGAGGGTGACGGCCTGGCCCTTGCGGATCTTCACCACCCCCCTGAAGACCTGCTGGTTGTTGTAGCAGGCAGCCAGCGTGGCAACGGCCATCACCTGAGGAGAGCCAGAAAGAGCCTTCACTGCAAGGAGCTTGCCAAGGGATCACTTTATCCACAGTGACATCCACGGAGAGGAGCCACAATCTCAACATCAGCAGAAATGGCAGAAACCAAGAAATAAGCAACAACACAGAACCTCCTCCACCCTCCAACCCCTCACCAGCTGGGCTGCAGAGGATGAGGAACCACTTGGAAGCTCAGCTCACCTGGGGGATGGCGCAGAAGTTGAAGACACTTTGGTTTTTGAGGCGGGACAGGTAGGTGAGGACGTCGGGGACGTGGTGGAGGGCGTTGGTGATGAGCTCATTGAGGCACTGCACAGCCACGTCAATGTTCTCTGGCTTGGCAAGGTCTGAGAGCTTCTTGGCATATCTGCTCCAAACCTAAACACCAAGATAAGTGTTCATGAGTTGGAGGGTGCACAGATGTCATGAGGGAGACACCAGGTCTGGGAGAGCAACAAGAACCACCCAAAACCCCCACACAACAGCCTTGGAGCATGGCTGGGATAAAGAAAAGCAGGAAGGGCAGGCTGTGGAGACGTGACAGTGGCCTTGATGTGCACAAAGAGATGGCAAAGGAGGAGGGTGCAACTCATCTCCACATCTCTCCCAGGGAGGGCAAGGAAAAGGTGAGTCACATATCAAGAAATTCCCTGTGGGACAGCTGAGCCACATGAAAAAGAGGGAGAAAAATTTTTGGACATCATGTCAGGCATAGGCAGAGGTGATCCTGCTTTTGGTGCCCTCCTGGGATCTCAGCCAGTCTTATCCACCCTCATCCCCAGAGAAAACCTAGCAGAGAGGAGAAAAAGCTGCCTAAGTAGTTCTTGGCAGTGTGTGGTGACACCACCTTGCCCCCACATCTGTACCCAGAGAGCTGCAGCCAGATGTCAGCCAGCTGTCATCAGAACTGTTATTACCAAGAGGATGTACAGCCAACAGCAGCAGCTTTTCTGAGGTTTTTTTTCCTCACCTCTCTGGGCCAGAACTCCCTTCCCTCCAGCTGGTCCTCCAGATAGTCACGGATGATGTTGGTTTTCTGGAGGAAGAGGCCCATGGAGTTTGCCAGGTCTGTGTCCTGCCCCACGATGGAATCTTCCAGCTCTGATGCAGAGAAGAGTTGGGAAAGGCCAATCCCCACCAGCCCAGCAACGTAGTGACAGTACTGCCAAGGAGGTGCCCAGTTGGGAAAGGGGGGAATAAAAAACAAGATAAAAGGAGCAGTTACAAAGAGCTGCTTGTCTGCCACAGTGAGTTTTACAAAAAGTAGTGGACAGTTCATTTGATGCAAGTTCTCATGGCTGTCCCTGGGATGTCTCAGCTTTCCCATGAAAACAAAACACTTTTTCCCAACAGGGATGCTCTGTCTCCTCCTTCCATAGAACAAGATGGACCCTACATGGAAGTGTTCAAAAAACCTGTGGTGTGGCACCTAGGGACATGTTTCTGTGGTGGCCCTGGCAGTGCTGGTGGAATGGTTGGACTTGATGATCTTAGAGGGCTTTTCCAAGACCCTACTCATGCTCAGTCCATTCCTCTGTCTGGGCTGACTCACCTTATCCCATTCATGCTGAGAATCCACCTTTTTCTCCAAGAACTCTGCCATCCCAACGCCCATCTTGTGGCAAATATCTGAAATCACATCCTGGTAGACCTTGGACAGGTTTCTGAACTCCATGGAGATCTGTAGCGTGGTAAAAACAGAAAGAGAGTGTTCAGGAAGGAAAAAAAGCAGCAGAGCTCCAGGTTTATTAAGAAATCAGAAAAATACTGTTTACCAGGCTCTAATCCTGCCCTGGCTGGAGATCTGGGACAACTCCCCCAACCTGAGCTGTTTCAAGGTCCTTGGAGCTCAGGCTCAGCCTGTTCCCAGTCTAAACAGGATGATCTCTGGCAGGAGATCAGACACAGCAAAATCTTTGGGAAGGCTCTGTGGCCTTGGACTGGTATCATCTGGGAGCTGCAGGACAAAACTGACTGCACTTGGTATTCCTCTGTAATTTGAGAGCATTCCAACACACCAGCCACGGGAAAAGACCCATGGGGGCGGTTTCTGGTTCTCTGCTCTCCCCAGCCCTCTCCAGCTCTGGCTAAACAGGGCACAACTGGAAAGGCATCAAGCAGTGAGGGAAGTGTGAATTCCTTCTACTGTATGTCCAGTAACTCAATCAGGGAATTAGAGTGGGCTGGGTTGGAAGGCACCATGAAGATTTTCCAGTTCCATCCCCCTGCTGTGGGCAGGGACACCTGCAGTGCCTCCATCTCTCCCACACTGAAAAAAATAAATTAAAAAGTGCATCCTCCTTTTCCCAATGGTGTGGAGCATCGTGTTTTACTGTGCTAAGCTTTACTCTCCATCAGTGGGCAAGTGCAGCCAGCCCAGGGTTTGTGTGCAATAAGGGTTTGTCTGTAAAATAAATGTATTCACTCTGCTTCTGTTTCTCTGGCTTCAGTGCCCTACACAGAGGAGCACAGCCTGCAAATGCACCTCTAGGAAACATTATTAGAGGGTTTTTAATCTGAGGGTGGTGAGGCACTGGCAGAGGACACCCCGAGAAGCTGTGAATGCCTCCCAAAAAATTCAGGGTCAGGTTGGACAGGGCTTGGACCAACCTGGTCTAGTGGAAGGTGTCCCTGTCACGGCAGGGGATGGAATGGGATGAGTTTTGTGGTCCCTCCCAACCCAACAATTCCATGGTTCTACAATTCTGTGATTATTAAATACTACCTGAGCACAGATTGCCTCAAATAAATAACATATACACCAAGAGGGAACAGCAAAGTGCCACAAACATATTCTCAAAAGCTCCTCTAAAGACACATCTACTGTATCCCTACACACCCAGAACCCCAAAAGAGACATTCCCTAGAACACTCCACCCTTCAACAGGCCACAGCCACAGTCACCCCAAACCTGAGCATCAAAACTCACAACACACCTCAGTTCTGCAAACAACTACCTCATTCCAACTGCTAGGGCAAGCCTGAAAAGGGTAGAATAAATTAAAAATGGTAAAAACTTGAACAAAACAAATCCTTGGAAAATGAGATGCTCCTCAGCAGAACTATTATATTTTTTCTTAAACAGAGCGAAGAAAAAACCCTTAAAAATCAACTCAGTAATAAAAAATCAACGCAGTATTGTTACTAATAACAGTGAGGCTGCTTTTTTGTCTTACATCATGGCATTATGGAATGGTTTGGGTGGGAAGGAACCTTAAAGCTCATCTCATTCCACCCTCTGCCACGGGCAGGGACACCTTCCACTATGCACACAGGTAAACCCCAAATCTCTCTCCACCAGACAATGGTCATCTGCTCCTCCAGCAGAGGAGGCAAAAAGCCACTTTCCAGCACTGGCACTTTTCCACAGCCAGATCCCCTCTGGCTCACAGCATTGCACAGTGTTTGGGTTTCTCACCCCAGCTTGGCACCCAGCCCCGCAGGCAGGGGATGGAGCCCTTGGGAAGATCTGTGGGGACTGGACAAGCTCTGCAGGCACCACGTGGAGACAACCAGGCACCCAAGAGGTGCCACAAGGAGCAAGGAGGAGGCTGCCTTACCGTTGGGAAGTCTTCCAGCACCTGCCTGTGCTTCTCCTTGCTCTCTGTGTACTTCCAGTCTGGCTGGTAGAGGCGGGAGTGGAACTCCTGCAGCATCGGGATCTTGACATCCAAGGGGATGCTCATGTCATCCTCTACAGTGTCCAGGGCACGGAGAACTAGGTAGAATATACACACTGCATGTCTGGGAGGGGAGAAAAAACAGTAATCCCTTACTTGGGAGTGCCTACAAGGCAGGACAAGCAGCTGGGAATAAGCACAGAGCCTTCAGCAGAGGCGCTTTGAGCTCAGTGTGTCACACACTGGCACTGCCAGGTCCTTGGTGCCTTTGGAAGATACCAGTCAGGTTAGGAAATCCAGGATTTTCCCTCACGAAGAGAGTTACAGCATGATTTAAGGCTCTCTAAGATCTGTATCAGGGATCCAACCCTGCAGGCAAGGCCAGCCCTCACCTGGACCCAGGGGACAGAGGCTGAGGTCACCTTATTGGGAAAAGCAAATGTAAAACAGGGAAAGGGGGGAAAAAAACACAGGTCCCATCACTCCCCTTTCTCTGCACACCTTTTGCTCTGTTGGGGGGAATAAAGGGGTCACACTGAGCAACAGGAACATTAGGACTGGGAGAAAGAGCCAAAATCACCCTGCATTTGATATCCCCAGGAAGAAGACACTGGAGGCATTCCATGTGGCCCAGCATCCCAGCAGGAAGCTGCTGGAGAGCCACCTCCCCTTCTGCTGCCACCACCCCTGCCTCTACCATCCCTGCTCCCTCCCCCATCCCTCCTTCCATATCTCTGCAGTTGAAGAAAAAAAAAAAAAAACAAACAACCCAAAACCAAGTCCTGATGGCAAGAAATGCTGTTTGCAACTCCAGGATTTATATAAAATAATCCCCAGATCTCCATGAGTACAGGGATATACAGGAAGGAGACGAGGCACTTTTTAATTGATTAACAAATGGAAAGTAGCTTGGTCTGTTTAAATGCTAATTACCAGGTGACACTGCTGTGCTCCAGGAATGAACATGTGCAAGCAGTGATTAAGCATCCAGGCAAAAATTACTTGCTCTTAGAGCCAATACTGTTAAATGTGGCTTTTTTTCCTTGATTAGAAGGACATTTAACACCTCTCTCAAACCACATGAGCAGCTCTCTCGTGCTCCTGTTCCTTTGCATGACTGAGTTTTTCCATTGCAGCCAGGCTGCAAACGTTCATCCCACAGGATGCAAGTGCCCAAGGCTCCAACCAACTTCCAGGAGCCACCAAGAAAGACAGAGCAGAACCTGGAATGCCATCCCAGAGGCACCTCTCACAGGGGCATCGTGCCCAGGGAAGAGCCAGCAGTAATTCCAGCACCCAGCACAGTTAAAACATTTATTTACCCCCCATTATGCATCCAGATCTTGCCTCCCTAACTCCCATCACACACTGAATTTAGATCCTTGGCAATTTTGGCAAATCAAAGGAAGAAATTATTTGCTGTGAGAAATTCTTTACTGTGGTTGTCCAGGGAAGTGGTGGGTGCCCCATCCATCCCTGGAAATGTTCAAGGTCAGGCTGGACAGGGCACAGATGGAAGCACCCACTTCCAAAGAACAAGTCTGGATCTTCCAGAGCTCAAGCTCCAGCTCTGTCCTGGGTGCAGCTCCCTCCTGCCCAGGTAGGGAGGACTCCTTTCTCCTTGCCAGGACATGTAGCCTCTGCTGATCCTTCAGGAATGGATCCTGAAGAGTTTCAGGGGCAGGCAGGACCATGGAACTGGCAGCAGAGAGGCATCTCTCTTCTCCTCTGTATCACCAGGAGAGGAGCTCTGAGCTTGGATCACTACTCATTTCCATCACCAGCAGTTATGCTGTTGGCTCAGTCGTGGATGAAATTGCAGTTTTGAGCCTCTCACCTTCCCAGAAAACACCCTAACCACGGAGCAACGAGCTGGACAGGGCTCTGGCCGGCAAAACAGGTGGTTTATGGGGCCAAAAAAAACCAAGAAAAGAGGAACCAGATATTTCAGCTCAATTACCAATGCCCATTTGGCCAGGGAAGCACTGCCCCAAGCACTCCTCCAGAAGTTCCCCATTTCCAGCAGCCCTTCTGGGATGCCTGTCTGTAACCACAGGGGCTCAGCTGAACCCCCTGACAGGATCAACATCAGTGCAAGCACTTTTTTGAACCAGCAAAATTAATTCCTTCTGTAAGGCTGTGGCTCTGCCTATTTCTCTATCCTCCCTTTTTTTTATTTCCCTTGTTTGTCCCTATATTCTCTGCTGGAGCTCCTGGGCTTTGAAAATGAGTCTCCCTGGATCCACTACTGAGCCAGCTGTAATCCAACCACCATCCCTGCCCAACTGTGGGTTGCAAAGATCAGGCAAGAGCATTTTTAGGATGCCAGGCAGAAGTTTCAGTGCCCTGAAGGGTGATCCTGATCCCAGCAGGCTGCAGGGCAAGGATTAAAGGACAAAAAAGACAGACAAAGAAAACTGCAGGAAGTTTGAGGGAAGCACAGGGTAGACACATTGCTAACAGGTTTCATAGTGTTTTCTTAATTTTTTTTTTTCTTAATTCCTGCACAGAAAAAGCATGGAAAATAAAAAGCTTAATTCTTGGCCCCACTTGTACTTTTCCACGCAATTCCAGCCAAACCACTGAACTCCTCTGCCTTTCCTGTCAACCAGGCTGCAAACACATCTCATAAACACTGGACACAGCTACGGGGCACCATCCAAAAATGCCAAACCAGGCCTCAGAAACCCAACAGATCACCCAGTGTACAGGGTGGTGCCTGCAACTGCTCAGCAGAGCCATCAGATGTGTCTGGAACAACTTCCAGAACCCTAAATTTAATCATTAACCCATCTTGGGATTAACCGAGGATTTAAAAAACAAAATCAGTAATTGTCAAACGAATATCAGGAATTGTATAGAGAATAATTACGTGGCAAGAGGCCCCCTAGCCGGCTGAGCTTTACATCCTCTGTTACTATTCCCATCTGAAGCTTTTCTGCACGGGGCAGCAAAACCTGCACAGCAAAAAATGAGTGTGCAACAAACTCCCTGTGACAACTGTGCAGGTTTTGAGGCAGCTGCTTCCAAAAGCACCTCCCAGGCAAGGCCCAGACCCTTGGTCAGTCCCAGGTTTTTCCTCACCTCCTCCCTCCAGCCTTTGTCCAGCGCCAGCCTTGGCACTGCCAGGACACATTCCCAGGGTGTCACACACGGCACACTGCCAGGCCCTGTGTTTAACAGCCCGCTGGCCAGGAGGCTCAGCCCAGGGACCCAGTTTAGGGGGAGGATGCGGTGCAGAGGGGGGATGTGGTACAGCCAGCCGGGACGTGAGAAGCCCCACGTCCTGCTGCACGGGGTGGGGCTGAGCTGAGCGAGTCCAGACAGCTCCTGATGGGAGAGGGAGCGGGTCCCAGCAGCTCCACTAGAGAAAAACAGGGGCACTTCACGGGCCACCTCCTGCCAGCTCTGGTACTGGGGGGCATCACACCCACCAACTCCTGGGGAGACCTAAAACTGGGGAGTCACTGCATCCACTAAGTTCCCAGGGATCCCCAGTGTTGGGCTGGCATTGTACCCACCACTTCCCAGGGAGGGGAATTACCCCCACCATCTCCCGGGGACTCACAGTGTCGGGGAAAAGCTGCGCGCACCCCCTCCCGAGGAACCCCAGCGTTGGGGTGGGACCCCACCTCCCACCGACCCCCAGTGCCGGGGGGTCACCGCCCCCCCAACCCGGGCCCCCGGGGTCCCCCGCTCACCGCAGCTCTCCGTCCAGAGCCTGGATGACGGCGGCGAAGCTGCGGCTGGTCTGGTTGAGGTACCGGTAGCAGGTGCGGAGGCCGCATCCCAGCGAGTCCTGCGGGCAGAGCGGGGCGCGGGGCGCGGGTTGGAGGCGGGGGGCGGCGGGCGGCGGGGCCG
>JAWWMU010000153.1:109232470-109248698 GCA_035048155.1 Cinnycerthia olivascens
CACGGCCCGGGAGCCGGCCGCCATGGGGGCGCGGCGGCGGCGGGGGGCTGCGGCCGCTCCGCCCCCGGCCCGAAACCCGCCCCTTAACCCGCCCCATCCCGGCTCCGCCGCCGCGCCATGTACGGACAGAGCGATGTCCGGAGCCCCGGGGATGCGCGCAGGGTACCGGCACCGAGCAACGCAAGGGATGCTCGGAGCTGGTGGGATGCATGCGGGTACCGGCACCGAGCAACGCATGAGAGGCGTGGAGTCAGTGGGATGCTCGCAGGATGCCGGTACTGAGCAATGCAAGGGATGCCCGGAGCCACGGGATGCTCGGGTAGCACCGGGGCTCTGCAATGTCCGGCACGGTACCGGCACGGAGCAATGCAAGGGATGCTTGGAGACGGTAGGATGCCCGGAGCCGGTGGGATGCTCGCAGGGTACCGGCACCGAGCAAGGCAACGGATGCTTGGAGCCGGTGACATGCACCAATGCACAGGATGCCCGGAACCGGTGGGATGAACGCGGGGTACGAGCAATGCCATAGGATGCACCCGGAACCGGTGCAACCGGGAAGCACCGAGGCGCACAAAGCCGGGCAGGTCCTTTACGCGCTGGATATGGGATGGTCACCCATGGCAACACCGTATCCGCGCCCGGACATGACAGTGTCCCCCGTCTCCTCCTTCTCCCCCCGTGCCCCGCTCCCCACGGGGAGCACCGCGCACCGGTGACAGCCAAGCGCATCCCGCTGCCCGCGCATCCCTCGCCGCTCACCGTGTCCATCCGCGGCATGACGGCCCGGTAGCCGCCCATCTTGAAGCGCAGCAGGTTGTAGATGTCCTCGGGGTGGCCCAGCCATTTCCGCAGCAGCTCCATGGGGGCCGCGCTCAGACCCCGCCGCCGCCGCGCGCTCCCGTCGCCCCCGCGCACCCCACCCGCCGCTTAACCGGGCGCGGGCGGGGCCGCGCCAGCCCCGCCCCGCAGCCAATCACAGCGCTCGGCGCATCGCTCGGTGGGGCGGGCGCGGCGCCGATTGGTGAAGGCGCGCTCGCACCAGGGCAGCGCCAGCCAATAGGGAGGCAGCGCGGCTGGTGTGACGGCCGGCGGCTGGCGCTGATTGGCGGAGGCGCGGAGCGGGAAGGAGTCGGCGGCCCCGGAGCCGCTCGTGCGAGCGTGAGGGGAGCAGCGCCGCCATGGAGACACGGGTGGCTTGGGGTGGGAACGGAGCTTGAAGACCGTCCAGTTCCAATCCCCTGCCATGGGCAGGGATACCTTCCACTATCCCAGGTTGCTCTAAGCCCCGTACAACTTGTCCTTGGACAGTTCCAGGGATGGAAAAGCCACAGCTCTGGAAATTGCATCCCAGCTGCCACCCCTCCCTCACAGGGAATTCCCAGTATCCCATCTAACGCTATGCTCTGGCAGTGGGAAGCCGTTCCCTCTTGTCCAAAATCGCTCTTGAGCCCCATTAGGCACTGAAAGGGGCTCTCAGGTTTTCCTGGAGCCTTGTCCAAGGTGGACAGGCCCAGCTCTGAGCCTGTCTCCATAGCAGAGGTGCTGCAGCCCTCAGAGCATCTCTACAGCCTCTTCTGGACCTTCTTCAACAGTCCACATCCTTCCTGTGCTGAGAACCCAACACATACCCAGCTTCATTCTCATCCTTCAAAGTGCAAGCTTCAGCTGGAGTTCTTTTTTGTGAGTGGTTTTGTCAGAGAAGTTGGGCTTTGGTCATCATTGTGGGTCCCTTCCAACTCAGGATATTCTATGATTCTTTGTTTTGGAAGGGTACTTTGCCAACACCCTGCAGCAGGGACATTAACCACCTTTTTTGGCTCCATAACCCCATTAATTGGTTTATTCAGCAATCACATATCCTGCAACCACTCAAAGGCATTGCAGCTCGCAGGGGAGAGGTTGTGCAAGGAAGCAGCTGCCTACAACGGAGGTGTTTACCTCCAGCATTCCCAGCTGATTTGCAAACCATCTTTAAACCCAGTTCCCATTAATGAGAACACATAGCTAAGGAAAATCACTGCCACCACTCTCTACAGGGAGCACCAAAGAAGTAGCTGTTAACCAACTTCGGCAGCTGGACCCCCAGTTTTTAACCAAGAAACTGCCAGAAAGGACACACTTGACATGAACATCACCAATTCTAATTCCAGCTTTTACTTTTTTTGTGCAAGTCAACAATTTCTCCTTAAAATAAACTCAAATCCAGGGAGAGAGGACAGCAGCAGTTCCCACCTGGTGAACAGAAACACAGCTCTATTTCCAAACCTTTTTGCTTTCAGGTTTCCTTGGAGATCCTGAGTTTCATGCAACACTGTCACACCCTGTATATTTTTTTTTATTTTTTCAGGGAGATCTGGAATTGGCAGTTTGCCACAAAGCTGAAGCCTGTGGGTGCAGAGATGAGCTCAGCCAAGGACTGCTGATGTATATTTTGTGTAAGTTGATGTGGAAGGAAGGGAACTGTTCCTGTCAGATCTGACGCAGGGAACAGCCCCTCATGTTTAACCACACCCAATCATAGCCCAGCACGCAGGTATTCAGCTCCAGCCAGAGACAGTATTATTGCATTCCTAATTAATCAAGCTGTTTAGGCAGAGGGATATCCTCTGTTTTGCTGACTCCTCCAGGGTCAAGCGACAGGGTCACTTCAGACCACAGCAATCCCCTGCTCAACCCTTTACACTTCCCAATACACCTCAGAACTGGTCAAACTCCTTACACTGCTGTGCCACTGTGACAAAAAGTCATGGACAGCCACTTTTTCTTTTCTGTGCCTGGGACCTCCACTGAACACTTAACTGTGCCAGCTCCCTAAGGACCAAACTCAACAGCCTCAAAAAAAAACCACAGAGACCTTCCAGGACAACAAAGAGCATGGGTCAGAGACCACCCAGCACCCTGCAGGACAGGTCACTCAGTGACTGGGGAAGGGTCCCTGTCCCCTGGCAGCACCACAGGCTGGCACTGAGGGCACCACCATGTGGGTCTCTTGAAGCCACCCGAGGGTCCAAAAGTGTCCTTCATCAGGGGATGCCCCAGGGGACACTGCTCCTTCTGGTACACCTGGGGGTGCAGCCCTTGGCCACGCAGTTTGCTGTGCAGCCACTCCGAGCTGAACTGAACGGCGCAGTCCAGCAGACGCTCCAGGTCTGAGGGAGCCAAGAGGGAGCCTGGTGTTAATGGGTGGATCCTGGCCAGGTACAAGATCTCGTTCTTAATGATGTTCCCTGGGAGGGGTCAGAAACAAGGAGACAGTGAGGATATTTCTAATCGAAGTAATGCAGGCTGCTGGCTCCAACCTCTGATTTCTGCCTCAAGGATCACAGCCAGCAACACCATTCCCTGTACTAGAGGTGGCATCCAAAGAGTAGACTTAGAGCTGGGATTGGACTGGAAGAGGTTCTCTTCCCTCTACTGTTGTTACAGACCTTGAAGATGACCACAATGTCCTCAGCTGGATCAACCAGAAGCTCTTAACTAAAGAGAAAACTGCCCAGACATGCACTTCTGCATTTGTAGACATCCCACCCCACCTTCCTCCATTTCTCCTTCTGCCCCTATTCCAAGGAACTCACCCAGCCCTGAAAAGTATCTTTGGTCTAGGAGGGTGTAGCAGATGGGATCGGGTGCACAGAGGGCACGCAGCGCCCGGCCACGGTGGAATTCCACGGACAGGATGTCAGAAGCAGGATCAGCCCTCGGAGAGGAGCACCAGAGCATCCGGCAGTTGTAGAAAACAAGGAAGCCTCCGCTCTCAAAGTGCAGAACCAGCCTGGGAGAAGCAGGGAAGTTGGGAGTCTCTCATCAGAAACATCTCTGAACTACTTGTTACACTCTGCAGCTGGCCACTGTCTCAAGGCAAGGTGGCATCTTTAATGATTGCAGCCATGAAGCTTCGTGGTGAACCCACACAACTGGTGGAGAGTTTTTCCTTCTGCTGCCCTGTGACCCTGCATGACCAAGCCTCCAGCAGGATGGTCCACAAATCAGAGAAATGGGTGCTAAAAGTAGCACAAAAAACTGCGTCTAAGAATATTTGTGTAGAAATAAAGCCATCCTTCAAAAAAATCATAGAATTGTAGAATGGTTTGGGTTGGAAGAGAACCCAAAGATTATCTTTGGCCACCCTCTTCCATGGGCAGGGACATCTTCCCCTACCCCAGGTTGCTCCAAGCCCTGTCCAGCCTGGCCTTGGACACTTCCAGGGATGGGGCAGCCACAGCTTACCTGGGAAGCTGTTCCCCCTTGCTCTGTGCAATTCCAGTGGGATACAGGACACAAACCATAGCAATATTTTCAATTCACTGCTGCCTTCAACAGCATCACTCCCACCTGTGATGCCAGGTGTATGAGACATTTGCTATTTATCCAAGGCTTTTTTTTAGAAACACATAGTTGGGAGAAACTGGCATTTTAAGGGCATGACTCAGCCTGACATCCTAAAACTTCTCTCAAGATAAAAATCTTAGCAGGGCTGGTACTATAATCCCCAGGCAACTGCAACCTACAATTCCACTGTGGATTCTCTGGTTGTACACTCACTTATGCCTCGAAACCCCGCATTCACTCATGCCTCAGAAATTATCAGAGAAAACCAAGGCTAAGAGCATTCCCACACAGATTTGGTTTAGGAGAAAAGAAGAGGAAATACCTGGGCACAGGATCCTTCCAGTCTCCCCTTTTATTGGCTCTGTTTGCCCTCGAGAACTCGTTTGCCCGGACGCTGCCGAACATGCCAAAGTGGATGCGCAGCCAATGGCCCCAACCCTCTGCTGCCTCTGGGGTTCCAGATCTTGAGTGCTGGGGTTCCTGCAGCTCCTCATCCTGGGAATGGGGATGTGGAGCACCAGCCTGTCCCTGGGCAGGACAGTTTGCCCCACAGGCAGCCTCTCTTTGCAGCGCTGTCTCTGCTGCAGTTGGTCCAAAGGGACCTTCAGGTGCCACAAATGCCAGGTACAAGTTCTTCCCATGAACCTGAGAAAAGAGGTGGGATGTGCTGATGGTCCATAAAGGATCAGAGCATTCTAGAAAGACTTGGGTTATAATGGACCTTCAAGCTCATCTCGTTCCAAGTGCCCAGCCATGGGCTGGGACAACCTCCACTAGACCAGATTGATCAGCCCTCATCCAACCTGACTTTGAACATTTCCAGGGATAAAACCTCTGGTTGTTTCTTAAGTGACTTATTTTCTACAACCTCTATTAGAAGACACATCAGCCCACCCTCAACATGGGATTCATCAGCATCCAAGCCATTCTCTTCAGAGCTGGGGTCATCCTTGCAGATTCCTTTCTTTGCCTGTCTGAAGCACAAGGAGTTCATGTGTCACTCAATTCTGAATCCCTCCCAGGGGCTCCCATCAGGCCCACCAAGACACACATTCAGGTGTTTGAAAATTGTCATCATTGCTTCTGATTCATCTTCCCACTTTGTGCTGGGTACATTTCATGCTTTTCATTTTGCTCTCCACTTTTAATCAGAGGTGAGGCTGCACCAGGGTTTGGCCAGTCAGGTCCAAATCATCATCTGGGGCTGTCAGGCCAGTGAAGCCCCAGCAGGACCGACCCAGTGTGATTTCTGACAAGTACTCACAGCACAGACACCTCAATTTAACCAGGTGAAACCCTCAGGGAAACATTCACAGGTTCTGCACCTTCTGTCACCAAGGTGTGGGACAATGGTGACTTCCTTCAGACTTGTCATGGATCTGTAAATTAAACGGTAGCACACCTCACCTGGGAGTCCTGGAGCCTCAGGGCATTCAGGTCATTCACATTGAGCTTCTGGCTGCTTCCCCCCACCTTGGCCACCACTTGTCCCACAAAAGGGGAGGTCAGCAGCTGGAACTTCCTCACTGATGGGCCCTCTGGCATCTCCAGCAGCTGCAGAGGGATTAGCAGGTCCTTGTCACACTCTGCCCTAGACTTGAAGGGAAGCTGAAACTCAGAAATACACAAAACATTCTCCTAATTTTCCTCCTTAAGTTCCTATGGCAAAGTCCACGGAGATAAATAGGACTAGGGAGGTGGAGGAGTTTCCATCCTAGCAGATATATTTATATATATAAATTTTAATTCAACACAGCCCTGAACAACACGCTCCAATGGCAGTTTTCATGCTACATGAATTTGGCCTGGGGAATCTTCCAAAGTCTCTTTTCCTGGGGCAGTGGAAGGTTTCCCTGCCCACATCAGGGGAGTTGGAAGTAGATCTTTAAGGTCCCTTCATTCAACCCATTCCATTCTGTGATTTTATGATTAGTGACCCAGAACCAGCACAGGCCAGTGACCCATCTTTTTCCCAATACACCATGGGAAGTGCTGCTCCCATGAAAGATCAGCCCTGGAATTAGAACATCTCCACCCCTTGCTTTACCCACTGCTTGCCCTAGTGACTGCAATGGCATGGAACCAGTTGGGGAGCATTCCTATACTCTGCTAACAGCATCTGGGAGCAGGAGGCTCTGGATGAGGGGGAGATGAAGCAGCACCATCCTGCAGCTCCCTCCAGGAAGTCACACCAATACAGGAGTTACTTCTGGCACGAAGCCCCAGTCACTTGCAGTTCTTCTGAGGACTTCTGCTGGCTGTGGTTGTACAAGGAAAGCTCAGCTTGGCTTTCATCCCACAGTGCCACTTTTCCCTGCAGACTAATCCCAGAGACCAGCACTGATCAGAAGCTGAGCTTCAAGCTCCACAGCATTCAGTACAGGCCTCTGAGGCACCTGGCACAGCTCGATTTGAAAATCAACAGCAATCCTGGGGTCTCCCACCAGAAGAGCCATTCCCACTCATGCCAGCCATTCCTGTGCTGCAGCACAAACCAAACCCCTTTTGGAAGGGCTCAAGAGGAAAACAGGCTAGGGAACATTAATTTAATGACTTAGATCCAGGTACAGATATTAAGTGGACATCAAAACTAGATTTAGCAGGGGTAAAAGAGCTTTAGTCCTCTGCCTTCAAGGGCATGTGATAATTATTCACAGACCTGCTCCAGTTTTATCCAAAAAATCTGCATATTATGTTGATCAAGAGACAGCTAAAGAGATGGTCCTACTGCCAAAGGCACCAGCAGCAGTTTGGATCCCTGGAAAGAGCTGAGCACAGGTCATCCAAGGAGTCTGCCCTGACTATCCAGGCACTGGCTTCATGACAGGCAGCACAGATTGAATCCCAGGACAGCTCATACAGCCCAGAGCGCACATCCCAGGGAAGTTCATCACCTGCAGAGCTCTGACTGCTGCTAAGTCAGCTCTCCACAGGCTCCTTGTGAGAGACTGGAAGTGCTAGGAGCTCTGTAAGGTATTAATGCTCCCACTGCCCCAGCTGTAGCCTGTCTGACAGCAAAGGAACACTCCTCCTCAAGAGGGAAGACTGCCCTGTTCCCCAGCACATCAGAACCACCAGCATCTGCCATCCTTATCCCATCTACCTGATTCTCTTATCTCCACGTACCTCCTTATTTCACATTTTAACTCTAGACCCACTTCAGTCTCCAAGTCTCCTTCTGAGGAGGAAAAGGAGGAAAACCATCCCCAGCCCTCTGCAGGGCAGGACACCCATCTCACCAAGAGCTGGTACCTCTGCAGGTCTGGGGCAGGGAGCCAGGCCTCCAGGAAAAATCCTCCCCCTGTACAGGCAATTCCCTGTCCTTGTGCCAGGACAAAAGCCCAGCATCCAGAGCAGAGCAAGGACGAGGCTCATGCAGCTCACTCCAGTTCTGCCTGCACTGCCACAGCACCATCCTGTACCCAGGGCTTGCAGGAAGGTCCCCTGTGACCTCACACCCCTGGACAAGGCTCCTGCAAGGACTTCAAGGAGTCTGACCCTCCACATGCACTCAGGGGGGTGCAGAGCTCTCCATCCTCTCACATTCAGCCAAGCATCAATTTGCAGCCATCCTAAGAAAACAGGCACTGAGTTCCCACCCCATTCTCATCCGCACCACCTCAGGGCAGTGAAGACACCCACTGCTTTTCCCCCAAGCGCCGCATTCCTGCATCCAGCTCTTATCCACTGCTCTCCCCAGGCCCACCCTGCGCATCCATTTGGGGAGCAGGCTGAGCAGCCTTCCCCCCGCTACTTCACTGCCTCCCCTCTCCTCCTCACAGCCCTTCCTCAGCCCCCAGCCACTTCCCACAACACCTCTACCCACCCTGAACAGAACCTCCGACAGTCAAACCCCTTCCACCCACCCCCTTTAATACGGGGGGAAGATCCTCCCCTCCCAAATAGCCGGGGAGCTCCCCAGTTGGCTGCTGGGGGAGGGATGAACAGGTTCCAGGCGGCGGCCTCACTCACCCCACCAGTTGCACCGGTCTGTAAACTGGTTGGACTGGGAAGGGTGGTTGGGTGCTTAAAGGAGGGCGGTGTCCCTGCAGAGAGGGAGGTAGCTGAGCACAGCCCTTGCTGGCAGCCTGATTTCCCCTCGAGGCTGTTGTCTCTGAGTTCAGCTGGAAGCATTCAGGCTGATGCAAGGTCTCCTAAGCACAACTTAGTGAGAAGACTAAAAAAGATAAGTCATGACGGTTTTTAAGTGTCCCCAAGGGCTTTTCCCCTCTCTGCTGTGTTCGGGGTGTTGCCAGTACTGGGGCTTTTCCTCATTTTTATTAAAATCATAGTCACAGACTGGTTTGGGTTGGGAAGGACACTAGACATCACCCAGTTCCAGCTCTCTGCCGTGGGCAGGGGCACCTTCTACTAGACCAGGTTGCTCCAAGCCCTGTCTAGCCTGGCTTTGACTTGCTCCAAGCTGGATCTGTCACCTCTGAGTTTTTCATCCTGTGTTGGCCACCCCAAATCCTATGTATGGAAGGGGGGCTCTGTGTGGCTCTGGGGCTTGGAGACAATATTGATTCTCTTGCAATGACTTGTTGCTTGGGAAATCCCAGGTCTGGGCAATTAATTAACCAAAGATTTTGGTTCTCATTAATAATCTAATATTTATTATATAGGAATTTTATATAGGACAAGGAGTAATGGGTGCAAGTTGAAGGAGGGGAAATTTAGATTAGATATTAGGAAGAAATTATTAACTTTGAGGGTGGTGAGACACTGGAACAGGTTACTCAAGGTGGTTGTGGCTGCCCCATCCCTGGAAGTGTCAAAGGCCAGGTTTAATAAGGCCTTGAGCAGCCTGGTCTAGTGGAAGATGTCCTTGCCTGTGGCAGGGGTTGGGTCTAGATGAGCTTTAAGGTCCCTTCCAATCCCTTAACACTCTATTATTTGGAAAAACATTCCCACAATGGGAGTGGTCAGATACTGAACAGGAACCCAGAGAGGTGGTGGGATTTCTATCTTGGGATATGTTCAAAACTTGACTGAACAGGGCTCTGAGAAATCATCTTTTCTGACTTAAAATTCCCTGTAATTCTTTCATTGTGAGCTCTCTGGGACGGGACACACTTCACCAATTCTTCTCCAGGTGCATTTCATGTTTTCAGTATTTCATTTACTCCCTGTCCTCTCCAAGAAGCCTATGAGGATGGACAGAATCAAGCAGAAACTTTCTGGGTTTATTATCATTGTTTTATTTCCATTAGTTCTAAAAGTGTAGAAGTTACGTGGATTGGTAGCCATACTACTTCATAATAGATATTTTTTTACATCTTTAAATAATTACAGCTTGTTCAGTTGGTTGGTTTCCCTCTCCCCCTTACAAATAAGTGTTTCCATGAGATCTTCCCAAATGACCTGGGAAGCTTCAAACTTTATACATGGGGAGAAACAAAAAAAAAAAAAGGCAAAACAAAACACCACCCCTGACATAGTCACAGCTTCAATGTTACATTGAGAGTTGTTGATTGGTTTTAAAGCTCCCTTGCAATATTCCTGAGCTCCTCCTGATTGTACCCTCTCCATCCAAGCCCATAGGATTGCAAGTGATCTGTGGATCTTGTCTGAACAATTTACAAAGAATAACTGAAGTGAATCAAGATCACTTCCACAAAGAGCAAAGACATTTAGAAGTGGTTAAATTACCTTTCTTGGCTCCCTGTCCTGGTTCTCATCTGCCCATCTCACTCTGGAGGACACTGGGCCAGTGCCAAGGTCTGGTTTGACATAACCAAACTTGTGCTGTAAACCCTTCAGCATCAAACTTTTCCTGATTAGGGATGATCTCAAGGGGAACAAATCCCACAAGTGCATTTTTCAATGTGCTGAGGTGCTTTGCTGGAGTGGGCCCTTCCCTCTTGCTCCTCAGGGAAGGGATAGTTCTTGGTCTTGTATTTGTGTAGGACCTGGTGTGGATCTCACTAGGTTCTCCATCAATAAAAGTAATAATAAAACCAATAATTACTTTGCCTTAATGGGTCTCTAATAATTGTGTCTAATTCATATCCAAGGCAGGCTCTAACTGCATCTCCCATCACAGGCAGGAAAACAGAGCTCAGGTGGAACCTGGAATTTTGTAACTGACTCCTCTTGCTGGAAGGAGCTGAGTGTCCTGAAAGTGGTGGCACTTCAGTCCTCTTGTCCTGTGAGTATCCCTTGGTCTGTCACTTCTGGAGTTTGCCATCTTGCATTGGCCATCCCAGCTCCTACCTCCAAGCCATGGCTCTGAGTGATTCCTGGGCTTGGAGACCACGTTCAGCCTCCCACAGGGACTCCTTGCATGGGAATCCCCAAATGTGAGCAATTAATTTGCCAGTGATTCTTGAGAAAACATTTCCAGCATGAGGGTATTTAAACACTGGAACAGGAACCCAGAGAGGTGGTGGGATTTCCATCCTTAGGAATATTCAAAAGTTGCCTGAGCAGGGCGTTAAGAGACCTGATCTCATCCCTTCTGAGTTAAATTATTCTGTAATTTGATCATTAGAAGCTCTGAAGAAAGGAACCCATCAATTAAGGTGTGTTTGTACCCCACCTGGAATGGTGATGCTGCATCTGAGGTCAGCCTCTCACCATCCTGACATCCTCATTGGCTTGGAAAAGACAAAATCTCTTGGGCCAACAGCAGCTCTAAAACAGTTTTGGGTGATTGAAAAGAACCACAGAACCTGGTGTATCCAAACTTCTGCTTCTGGTGCCGAAAGAGGGACAAAAGAGCTAATTTCTACCCCTAAAGTGTTGTCTTCTACCCCTAAAGCTGTGTCCTCACGGCCCCCAGAGCATCACCTTTTGAAAGCAGATGTCTTGTTCTGTTAGCAGGGACTTGTAAATGCTCCTCACTCTGTTTAGAGAATTGTTTTTCAGGCTTTGAGGAAAACCAAAATCCAGTTCATAGATCTCTACCAAGGGGACATAAGGCAGATATGTTCTGCAGGGATTCTTCCTTCTGGCATTATCAGCAGAGCTCTTTCTGGTATCTCTGAGTGGGTTTTAAGGGCAGGAGAAAAATTCCACCAGGGAATTTGGCTTTGAGGGAAGGAGGAGGAGCACAGAAATAGGGAAGGTAGACAGAACCACTGTGAGCCTCCAGATGGAAAGAGAAATGGAGGTGTGGTTGGTCTGGCATTTAATCCACTCCCGGAGGCTCCACTCCCTCTTGGGCTTTCCAGGGCAGTTCTGGATATCTCAAAAGCTGGCATGAGCCACGTGGCATTTTGTGGGGCAGGCTGCTGTGTTATGGCCAGGAATTCAGAGCCAGATCCCAGGAGAGCTCCACTGTCATTAACAAAGGGATTTACATCAAGGAAGAGTTTAGCTAAAGATCTTCCTGCCAATGGAGAAACACCTTTGTGTTTTCACCTTAAATTGATATTTTTCAGTGCTATTTCTGGCCTCTTCTCTAAGGCCTAGCAGGTCTGAACAAAATCACAGAATTTCATTTCTTTTTATTCATGTTTCATGCATGTCTTTCCCTCATATGTAATTAGCTAAACATCTGTAATGCAGCTAAACACTGCATTAGCTCCACAAGACAGAGTGGGAACCGGTGCAAACACCACCCAGCTGTTCCCATGGCATCATTGCCATGGTGTTTTTCTCTGGGGAGTGTGGAGACTCTGCCACCCCTCCAGAACCCTGCAAATCTGAGCTATGGAGAGAACAGGGAATGAGGGAAGGTCCAGGACTGTCCAGTCACAACCAATCCAGTTGAATCCTTCTCCTTAGAGAAGCTTTTACACCAGCAGGAGGAAAAGGGTGAGTTCAAAGACAGCACAATGCCATTCTTTTGCTTCAAACCTGTCCATGGCTCTCCTCTTCACCAAACCATGTGCCTGAGTTTGTGTGGAAGAAATCTCCTTGTGGGAGTGTTAAACAGTGGGAGACAGAGGGTGGCACTTTTGGGAGGATTGCACAATTAGAGATTTTTCACTTGGCAGTTCTGTACTCGAGTTCTGGATGCAGGGAGGAAAAGAGAGGAGCTGGGAAGGCAAGAAGGGTAACAGAGCTTGGGAGGAGACAGAAACAAGAGTGAAGAATCTTGCAGGGTGAGGTCTCCCAGGAACTCTCTGCGTGGAGAGGCAAAGCTGTCCTTCCTTGGAAATGCTCACGCAAACATCATGGGAAGCATCTGGTGAAGCATTTGGGCTGCCCAGGGGAGCTGTGGTGTCTGCCCTGCTGGAGTTTGAGTTTGTTAAACCACAGGCAGAGCAGTCAAGGCTGGATTAGGCAGGATTGATCCCTTTGGGAAAAGGGAATGAGTCAATGGGCAAGCAAACAGTCGAGTCTTGTTTAATGGAGTTGTGCTTCTCTTGCAGGCAAGCAAGTCTGTGCACATGCTTGATAAAGAAACCAACCCCTGCCACCTCCAGTAGGGGCTGAAGCCACTGCTTGTTGCAAAAAGTGAAATCCTAAAGGATTAGATGTGGGAAATGGTCACGAGCCAGCTGTTAGGGAGAAAGTGGGCACTCACAGTACAGCCAAAAATAAGTGACAGTCAGATTTCATCAGTGGCATTCAAACCAACATAAAAATAGGCAAAATAATTAAATTATCTGTCTGAAAAGCAATGGCACAGCAGTGTTAGAAGAGCATCTTTCACTTGCTGTGCTCTTGAATCATCTCTAAGACTGGCTTGTTGCTATCCATCAGGGAAGAGCCCAGCCATTTCCTCCAGGATTTGATGACCAGCATGGGTCTCATTTACCTTCTTCCAGAAGGTTCCTTCTTCCAAAATTCCCCTTTGACTTTGGACAGACCTACTCCAGGCTCAGCCAACAACCTTTTGGAAACACAGTCCCACGATTTCGTAGTGATAAATAGGAAAGGAGTTACTATTAAATATAGACATTCATGAGCTTTCCAGACCATCTAGGAAAATGAAGACAATGTTCTACATGTGTGAGCTGAGGAGGAAGGGGGATGTCTCTTTTTTTCTCTGCCCTACATCATATTAAATCCACTAAAGCCACTAAAGAATCTCTAGTGAAGTCTGTTCAGCAAAGTGTCCTGGAACTGGTTCCATTTGGTGGAAGATCACTGAATTTGAGTCATGAGAAGACAATGGCATTTTCTTCTCTTTGGGAAAAGAATGGGTGGTGACAGAAGAAATGTCTCTGCTCCACCATTGTCTTAAATATCTTAAAATGCCAGATATTGTTAAATAAAACTCAAGAACTGTGTCCATCTCTGTGTTTCTGGCTGTTTCATAGTAAGTGGTGACAGTCAAATAGAGAGGCTCATTTAAAGTGGGGTAAAAAGGCTTCAAATCCTTGAGTTACTCTGAGATTTGAGTCTTCTCTGTTCATTTCATAAGAGCTCCCCTACACTTTGGATGAGTTCTCTTTACCTCTTTGCTGGAACATCTCACAAGGGGAGAGGAGGCAGGAGAGCAGAGGAGGTGGAGACAACATTGACTTGATGATTGTGTGGCATCTTCGTCATCTCTCAAGCAGATCAGCCTGGAGTTCATAAGGAAAGGCCCAGGTTATGCAGTTATGATGTCCCCATGGTTCTCAGCCAGCACCAGACTGTTCCAGGAGTCCTGTTTGGAGCTGGTTTGGGGAGACTGGCTCATGGCTGACTGGTAAGCCTGGGGGGAAAGCTTCAGAGCTGAGATCGCAGGGTGAATGGTTGATCCATGTCCAGACATGGCAGAGACTGAGAATGCCTATGGAAAAAGGAGAATGCTGTGAAAAAAGCCTCAAACCTTAGAGGACCATGTGAATCCCTTTAGTGTGGGCTGGTGCTGTTGTAAAAATGTGTCTGGATTTGCTGCAGGGCTGGAGATTGCAGCATATGTGGGTTACTGTGGGCATCCTCCCTTCTAATTCTAGAAATACAGAATGATTTGGGTTTGAAAAGACCTTAAAGATCATCTTATTCCCACCCCATGCCATGGCAGGGACACCTTCCACTATCCCAAGTTGCTCCGAGCCCCATCCAACCTGGTCTTGGATGCTTCAGGGATTCTGGGGCAGCCACAGCTTCTCAGTGCCAGGGTCTCCTCACCCTCACAGGGAGGATTTGCTACCCAATATCCAACCTAAACCTACTCTCTGTCAGTTTTAAGCCACTCCCCTTTGTCCTATCACTCCAGACCCTTGTAAATAGTCTCTCTCCATCTTTTCCTACAGCCTCTCTTCAGGTGTCTGTCTTTAAGTACCTAAATAAAATCCCGAGGATATTCTCTCCATGTCTATCACCCTATTTCCCATTTTTTTTTTGTTCCCACTGCCAGCACCTCCCCTCTGTACCTGAGAAACAGGGCTGGGGTGCCCATAGTGAGATGAGAGCCCAGGTTCTGTTTTGATGGGGCGCATTTCCTCGGTGGTCGTGGTGCTGCTGCTGCTGGTGGAGCTGGTGGTCGGGGTGAGACTCTCGCTGCTGGATGGGCCTGGGACAAAGCAGAGGGTAAAACAGGCTCTTTCCAAAGACCTTTCAGCACAGAGCTGTGCCCACTCACCCAGAAGTTAGTACGGTGTGCTGGTCTTGCTAGACCCACCACATGTGGTAAAAATAAATTCAAGAATAGTTGGAAGGGTATTCAGGTGTTTAGACATCCCCCATTTTTTAAAAATTGGCTTGTTTTGTCATTGGATCTTTGAGGGCACTGTAATGAAATACAAGTGCACACACAAATACACATAATAAAATAAATTTCTTCATTCAACACTTACCTGCTGGTGCCTTTGTTTTGTTAAGGTTCTTAGGCTTGCGTTTCCTCGTCTGAATTCCCTCTTTTCTCATGGCTAAAGGCCTTGGGACCTGTGGATCCAAATAGAAAAGCACATTGGTTTCTGAACGTCCTTAAGGTCATCTAAGAGAACATGATTCCAGCTCTAACTTGTGGTCGAGCTGGTTTAGTTGAAAGCAATAACGAGATGGAGCCCAAATTCCCTGGTCAAGAGAGACTCAAGATGTGCATCCAAATGGGAATAAGAAGGCAGATCACACCATGGTACTGAGTGTTTTAGGGCCACCAGGGAATTGCAGCTCATCTGTTTGTGCTTCTGACTTGGCTTTTTTACTAAAGTGCCTGAATTTATGTGGGAAGAACCTAGGCCTGGTTTTATTAGGTTTTAAGACTTATTTGCAAAAAGGGGACCTAATGAGTAAGTGAGAAATACCCGACGTGCACACTCCTTTGCAGGTATAAACATGATGTAACCTTGAGGGGGACCAAACCCAAGAGGAGAGCAGGAAAAACAGCTCCAGGAGAGCACAGAGGTGTGTAAAGAACCCAGCACCCATCCCAGTGCCGTGGACACCCTCCCAGAGCGAGGATTTACCCCGTGGAGCTTCATGTAGAGGCCACAGGCGTTGCAGACGGGCTCCCCCTCGGCGTTCCTGCGCCACAGCGTGGTGGTCGTCGTGTGGCAGTTGGCACAGGAGAGTCCAACACGGCGAGATGCCGACTGTGGGGACAGCAGAGCAAGGAGACACATCAGCCTTGCCCTCACCAGCAGTGCCCCACATCCCAACCAGCTCGCTCCACCACGCCTCAGGGTTCCCTCTCCTCTTGCCTCTCTTATTTCTCTGGCTTCTTCTCTGTTGGCCCCTTTGCAGTTCTCCAAGTGTCGCTTTCTTGCCCCTCTTGCCTTGCCACTGACGCCAGGAGGTCTCAGCTCTCCTGGCCCATCTCAGATGGCACCAGAGACATGAAATAGAATAATTAAGGTTGGAAAAGACCTGTAAGATCATCGAATCCAACTTGTGACCCATCGCCACTTCATCAACCAGAGCAGAGCATTGAATCGCAGAATCACAGAATCACTGGGTTGGAAGAGACTTTCAAGATCATTGAGTCCAACCCATACCCTAACACCTCGACTAAACCATGGCACCAAGTGCCACATCCAATCTTTTCTTAAACACATGCAGGGATGGCGACTCT
>JAWWMU010000153.1:109248798-109266358 GCA_035048155.1 Cinnycerthia olivascens
TGCCACATCCAATCTTTTCTTAAACACATGCAGGGATGGCGACTCTACCACATCCCTGGGCAGACCCTCCCAGTATTTTATTACCCTTTCCTTAAAAAAGCTTTTTCCTAATATCCAACCTAAATTTCCCTTGGCACAGCTTAAGACTGTGTCCTCTCGTTCTGTCAGCTGCTGCCTGGAGAAAGAGACTGACCCCCACCTGACTACAACCACCTTTCAGGGAGCTGTAGAGAGCGATAAAGTCACCTCCGAGTCTCCTTTTCTCCAGGCTAAACACCCCCAGCCACTGGAGTGCCATGTCCAGACGTTCCTTGGGCACCTCCAGGGATGGGGACTCCACCACCCCTCAAGGGAGTCCCTCCCAATGCCTGACCACTGTTTCAGTGAAGAAATTCTTCTTGATGTCCAACGTGAACCTCTCCTGGCACAGCCTGAGGTTCTGTCCTCTTATCCTGTCCCTGTTTCCCGAGCCCAACTCCCACCTGGCTGCATCCTCCTGTCAGGGAGGGCCAGATGGTCCCCCCGAGCCTCTGGGGTTCTCCAGAATCCCACATCAGATGAACAGAGCCCCAGATTTCCAGCAGCTCTAGTGGCAGCTTAGAGACCTCCTGCATGTGTGTACACCTACACTAAGGGGTCAGGATCTCAGACCATCCTGCCTTTTCCAGCTCCCAAGCCCTTCCAGGCTATCCCAAGAAAATGTTATCAACACCATTAATGTTACATATTCCTTGTTGGCTTTGTGCTATGCTGCTCATAGACCTCAAGGGGAAGATTAAAAAAAAAGAAAAAAAAAGAGAAGCTTCCAGCAGCATTTTCGTCCTCTTGATAATTAATAGGAAGTCTCACTAATGAATTAGTGCAAAGAGCAAACCCAAAGTTCTTTTTCTGGGTGAACTGGTTAAGTCAGGCTCAGGAGGGACCAGGAGAAAGCACCGGGCTTGAAGCCGTATAAAATACCAAGTTTTGAGCTGGGGAGCAGAGTGGGCGGTGGAGGAAGAAAAAGCCACATCCTCCACACCTGCCTGACTCTTCTCATTATCCTTCGAAGCTCAGGCCTTAGGGGCCAGTAAATGGGAGTGGGAAGGTCCTGGGTGCCGGGCTGAATTCCAGCCGGGATCAGTCGTGCCTGGAAAGGCGATGCACAAGAGGGCGCTCGGTGCCTGCGGCTTCTGGCAGCGCTCCGGCTGCCGATGTCGCTTCTGTCACCCGCAGGGCTTGGACACAGGCAGGGCCGAGCGATGCAAAGGGCAGGGCAAGGTGGGGATGGAGCCTCGTGCAAAACAAGGAGTGTGGAAAACTGGCTGTCAGGTGGCTGCATTTAGCTTGGGTTCGTGATCATAGAGTGTTAGGGAATCATAGAATGTTGTCAATCATGGAATTTTAAGAGGTTAGAAGGGGTCTTAAATCTCATCTAATCCCACTCCCCTGCCATGGGCAGGGGCACCTTCACTAGACCAGGTTGCTCAAGGCCTTATCCAGCCTGGCTCTGAACACTCTCAGAGTTGGAGCATCCACAGCCTCCCTGGGTAACCTATTCCAGAGTCTCACCACTCTCACAGTAAAAAATCCACCCTAATATCTATCCTAAATTTCCCCTTTTTAAAGTTGTACCCATTGCTCCTTTCCTGTCACTCTAGTTCCTGATGAAGAGTCACAGCTTCCCTGTAGGACCCTCCAGATACTGGAGGGGGCTGTGAGGTCTCCACAAGACCTTCCCTTCTCCAGGCTGAACAGTCCCAAATTTCTCAGCCTGTCGTGATGGACTCATGTCACTGGGGACACGGAGACCTTCCCCAAACCCCTCACCAAAACATGCAGGTTGTCAACACTGAGATCACAGAATCATGGAATGGTTTATGTTGGGAGGGGCCTTAAAGATCATCAAGTTTTATGCTTTTCCATGGGCAGAGACCCCTTCCACTATCCCAGGCTGCTCCAAGCCCCATCCAGCCTGGCCTTGGACACTTCCAGGGATCCAGGGGCTGCCACAGCTTCTCTGGGCAACCTGTGCAACGGTCTCAGCACCCTCAAAGGGAAGAATTTCATCCTAATATCCCATCTAAACCTACTCTGTCAATTTGAAACCACTCCCCTTGTCCTGTCAATCCTTGTAAATAGTCTCTCTCCATCTTTCCTATGGGCTTCCTTCAGGAAAGCTGCAGTTAGGTCGACCTAAAGCCTTCTCTTTTCCAAGCTGTCTCCCAGGTTCCTTGTTCATACCCCACCCTGACCCCACAGGCTTTGGGATGTCCTGACCTGCCCGACAATGGGGGCTTCACCTCACCCAATGGATCTGGGAGCAGAGTATCCAAAAAAATGTATCCAGAAAATCACCACAAAGTGACCACCCAGCAGTGACCAGGGACCCCTGTGGATAGGAGAAGATGGACTGGTATTGTGCTGGAACTGGAAAGGGTTGTCATTCCTCCAAATATACCTGCAGTGATACTAAAGCAAAGGCTGGCTTTTGCTGAACCAACACCACAAATCCCAAAATCACCCTGTGTCCTACAGCCCCTTCCACTGCCTGACTGAGTGTCTGGAGACCTGCTCTGGGCAGTACAAGGGCTTGGAGTGTCCCAAGAATGAGAAAATCTGGCTTGTTTTGAAATCCTGGACCTCAGCTGGGCAGATGGAGTTGAAACACCCCTGTCATCTCCAGCTGGCCGAGGTTTCTTTAGCTCCTCCTCGCCCCTCATGTGTGATCTGGACTTACCAGCCTCCTCTGGGGTTTGAACAGGGGCCGGTTGATGCCGTTCATCTTGTGGTAGAGCCCGCAGGCGTTGCAGAGGTAGTGCCCTGTGCCGTCCCTCCTCCACAGCGGGGTGGACATGGCCCCACAGTTGACACATTCTCGCCCCTCGGAATAATCATCAAAAAATTCTGCTGCCAGGATGGGAGAGAAGGGAAAAGATTCTGTTAATTAGGTGGCTGTACCTTTAATTGGTGCTCTGTTTCTCAGTTTGACCCAGAAGGGACATTTCAAGGAATCACAAATATTCAGATTTTGTAGGTTGCAAGGAAGAGCTCTTCCTTCCCCAAGGAAGCTCCCCTGGAATTATTGGGAAGAGAGACTCCTTTCCCTGCCATGGCTGCAGGATTTCTGTGGCAGCCAGGATGTTCTGGAACACGGACACCAGGAGACAGAAATAGAAACCTTTCCCTTCTGCTCTGGCATTATGCAATTTTCGGGACTGGCCATAGCCAGGGCAAGCAGATCGGGGCAGGCAAACAACTCTGGTTACAATCAAGGCAGATTCCTGAAACCACAGATAAACAAAAACCCCACAGAGCACAACTGCCCAGAGGTCAGGCAACTGCATCTCAGCTGGGCAGGGAAAACCATTCCATGTGCCCTGCTCCTCATGGGAGTGCTCCTCACCCAGCCCCTCTGCCGGGGGGAATGGCTGCAGAGAGCTGAGGGGAGGCTCGTGTGCCTTCACCCCATTCTCTGCACAGAAAACATCTCCTGAGTTACAGAAATCCACATGAAGGTTCCTGCCCATGGAAGCGGGTTGGAAATGGATGATCTTTAAGGTCCCTTCCCACCCAAACCATTCCACGGTTCTGGGATTCAAACCCCAGCTCAGGCAGACAGCTAACAGGGATTTTTGGGAATTTCTGTGAGTTAGAGGCTCAGCTTTTGATGGAAAGCTGTATCGTGCTTGATGGAACACTCCAGGGCTTGCTGTGTTCACCCACTGTCTTCCTGGTACATCCTGCACTGGGGATCAGCTGCAGCTGGGATGTGAGGGACAATTGGGCGTGGAGTGGTAGGAAAAGGGGGAATGCATTTAAAGTGACAGAGAGCAGGGTGAGATCAGATGTTGGGAAGAAATCCTTCCCTGCGAGAGTGGGGAGTCCCTGGCACAGGTTGCCCAGAGAAGCTGGGGCTGTTCCATCCCTGGAAGTGTCCAAGGCCAGGTTGGATGGGGCTTGGAGCAACCTGGGAAGGTGGAAAGTGTCCCTGCCCATGGCTGGGAATTGAAATTACATGATCCTAAGGTCCCTTCCAACCCAAACCATTCTGTCATTCTCTGAACTGCCCTGGGCTGGGCCAGTCCAGTCCCTCTGGCTGTGGCAGGACCAGGAGGTTCAAAGCTCAGCACAGCACAGCTCGACTGTAACATCCTTTAGAAAGACACAGCTCACTCCCCATTCCATACAAACCCTTCCAGAAACCAAGAACTTGACTGTATTTTTACTTGTCCACCTGCTTTTTCCACAAAAATCTCAGCTTCCTGCTGGAAGACAATTGCTCCCCAAGGAGCAAACCAACAAAATTTGGCTTCTTGCTGAGTTGTGCCTCAATCCCATGTGGATTCTCTGATGTCTAGCAAAGGTTATGTTCAGACATGGCCTTATTTTCTCTCTTCCCCAGACTATTTTTGGAAAATCTGCAGGAAACTGCATAACTGTGAAGCGGCCAAAGAACAAAAAAAAATTAATGAAGTGGCGCCAGTTAACAGAGACAAATATTCAAGTGAGCCTAATTCTCCCTAGAAAATCTGGCTAAAAATGGCAAGAGATTACACCATGTGCCCATGAGGAAATGGTAGTGAGCAGTAATTTATTGTACCCAAGCAGCTCTAAAGCCAGAAAAGCAAGAATCCAGTATCTCCCCTGCAGCTTAGGAAAATCTCATTACCCTGAAGCAATTCTGGTGATTTCAAAAAGAAGGGAATCTCTCCAGGCAATTTTTTGTCCATGAGGATTCAGTGATACCATAACCCTCACTTTCCCCCTTAAAATGACAATTGAGTCACAGCCAAAATCTCGATCAAATAAACTTCCTTTGAAAAGAGAAGGGATTGGAACAGCTGGTCAGGAAAGAACTCGTTTCCTTGAAAAATCTCAAGAAAGGAAAACATTTCACTTTCTTTTTTTTATCTTAGAAGTTGTTGAGGTTTTAGATTATAGTTTTCCAAAGAAAAAGCCAAAGTATTTTCGTAGTAATTTTTTTCCTGTAAAAAAATCTCTTCTTCTTCGAAAATAATTCAGTACAGGGTTGTGGATGTAATCCAGGGAGAATTTAGCAGAGTAGAGGTAATCAAAAGGTAACAGCTAAAACTTGAGTGATTTGAGTTGTACCTGAGACTAATTACATAATACAGTCTTTCTTGGCAATTTTTCTACCAGGAAACCAAAATATAAAAGTTTTTAATCAAAGACAAAGGAGAAAATTCCTAACAGTCCCTCGGAAATGTTAAGAATTGGACTAGTTCTTGAATAAGAAGGTCCCTCAAAAAATGTCAAGTGTGGGTATATTCCTGGTTTTAGAAGAATGCAAATCTCCTGTCTTCTGGCAATGAATAATTTGTTGCCAAATGTTGAGTGAACATTTCAAACCGAAACCACAACATTCATCAAGAGGGGGACACACAGCTTCAGTAATGAATTATTTTCAGTATCGGCTTCTTATTGACATCCAAAAGACCAGTGCAAACCTGCCTTGAGACCTGCTCTCCTTTTCCATCTGCATTTGACTGATATTCTTCCCAATTTCTTTGGCGCCTTTGAGTTGAGTTTTGGGGTTTTTTCCCAGTTTCCATGGGATTTGGACTAGGACATCTCTCTCAAGGGACTTCCACAGAATCACAGAATGGTTTGGGTAGGAAGAGACCTTAAAGCCCATCTCATTCCAACCCCCTGCCATGGGCAGGGACACTTTAAACTATCCCAGGTTGCTCCAAGCCCCACCCAAACTTTCACTGGTTGAAGTTTCCAAAAGTCCCCTTCAGCTTCCAGGGCAGTAACATTTGTGAGACTTTCCCCTCTCGCACAGGTGATCCTTGTGAACGTTCATAAACAGGAATCATTGGTGTTTGAGATGGGAAGGGACAGACTTTGCTCCCCGGGGACACCGAGGCTCCACGCAATGGGTGGCTCTCGCTAATCACAGCCCCTATCAGATGGGTGTGTCCCACCCTGGGCACCACCCGGTGCTGATTCAGGTGACACCCGAGGAGTGCAACCTCATTAAAAACATTCCTGCAGCCCTGACAGAGCAGGGAGAGCTCCTTGACCTCGGGAGATATCGCCTGGAGGAGAGATATCCTCACCTGCTTCAAAGAATGCTTTGGGATGGCACAGGAGGTGTCTTGGGCACTGCTGGATGTTGGCTTAGAGAGGATGATATGGGCTTGGTGCGTGTCATTAATTGAATAAAAGGTGTTTGGGCCCTAAGGAGGTGGGAAACAAGGGACTGGATTTCTTTCTAGGAGAAATTGTATTTTTATAATTATTATTTTGTATATATATAATTATATTTATAGCTTCCCAGCATCACTGAACTCCAGGATGAAGCTGCCAAGGGGAGCTTTCTGAGTTGTCCTTCTGGCCATGCATCCCCCCTGCTCTGAAAAACCCTGGAGATCTACAAAATCATGAGAAAGTATCACCTGAAGACGTGCAGCCTGTGCAATTTGACGTGGATGGGTGTCCAGGACCCAGAAAACCAAAATGTTCCCAGGGCTGAGAGCCCACAGGAACTGGGATCCACCATCAGGCTGAGCTAAATTGGGCATGGAGGTCACCGGGCTTCAAATTCCCTAATTGTTTAATTTGTCACTGTTATTAATAATGGGGATTAAGGAGACTCCCCAGGAAAAAAGCAGCAAAGTGTTTCCTTGGCTTCTGGCTCAGGGCTGGAGCTCTAAATCCTGGCATTATGAGATCCCCTGACACTTATTCCTTGTACTTTGCAGCCGGGAAAGGAAACGTTTATTCAGGCAGCAAATGGCCCGAGCGGCTCCCGGAGGGCCCTGAACAATGAGGGGGGAAGGAAAGGCTCCCCCAGCCGCACTCAGGGCAATAATTTCCGTTCTGTGGCACAGGAGCCGCTGCCTGATAATGGAGATTTATGGGTCCATCCGGTGACCTCTGTAATGGCCTTTCTGCTGGAAAGATTTACTCCCTCTCCCTCTCCAGGTACAGCCAGCACTGGGACAGGGTTGAGGAAAGGATTTGCTGATCAGGAGGAGAGGGACATGGGCCCACGGCTGGGGGAGCCTCATCTTCCTCTTTGAATGTTCAGCTTCCCCACGTGCCTTTGCCAAGCCCTTATCTTGTGTCTTGGGATCACTCAGTCCTTTTTATGGGCTGGGTCCCTGGTGTTGACTAATCCTGATGGCCTTCTGCTTAATTCTTCATAAAACCCTGCCTTTGGTCAATGGAGGAGCTTCTCACATGAAAGCAGATCATGAAATCTCACTGAATGACCAGTGGAGAGGATGGATTGTGTCCCATCCCTATCCTGGTCATCAACTTGCTGTGTAAAACGGGATTTTTTTCCCCCTCACATCTACTGTTTATGAGCACTGCAAGGTCCCCAGGGCAGGAAATTTCACTTGTGTGTTGTGCAACAGCCTCCTAATCTTGGGTGAGGCCTTGAGTACAGCTCATGTCAGAAATACTTTCCACAATGGGACATCCACTCCCCAGGGAGCCAGGAGTGACTTCTGAATGGGGAACGGGGTAGGGAAAAAAGAATTCTTGGATGTGGCCCTTGGTGACACTTGGTCATTGGGAGGGGTCCTTCACATCCACTGAGATCGACCTGTACAGACAATGCTGGGGGCATCAAAAAAGCAGATTGGAGCTTGCTCTGCCAGACCTCCAGCACCTCTGGCTCACGAAAAGTCTGAGAAATTTTGCCTTCCCAAACAGGAGAGCCAGATACCCACTTGCAACTCAACCCAAGGCTTCAGCCTGGCGAGTGGCTTGAAGTGACTTCTTTCCACCATCTCTGCAAACCCCAACTCTGCCAGCCTGGCACTACATCCATTCCTAAGTCCAGACCTTTGGGCTTTTCTTTAGCTGCCCACCTCTGGAAGTTGTCCAGACCAGGTTGGATGGGGCTTGGAGCAACCTGGGATAGTAGAAGGTGTCCCTGCCCACGGCAGGGGTGGAACTGGATGAGCTTTATGTCCCTTCCAACCCAACCCATTCTGTGATTCTGTGATTAAATCTATTTGCATAGGAGAGATCATCTTGAATGCATAAACCTGATGGATCAGGGACCTAGGGAATGATAACAGAAAAGGGAAGGATTTTGAATCCTTCAGTTCAGAGCCAGAATCCAATTTATGAATTTCTCTTCCCAAACCATCATGTGGAAGGGGACAAAGAGCCCTCCCTACCCTGGTTTGGGTCAGACCCTCCTGCATGAGAAACAATGAGGTTGTCTTCTAATTCCCTCCAGCCCCCTCTTGCCTTCACCCTCTCTGGATGGAAAGAGACTTCCATTAATATAGCACTGGAGTTTTGTTTACAGCTGGAGAGATATTTGATATCAACAGTTCCCCCTGCAGAAGTGTCTTCTCAACCCAATGAAGCAACTCAGCAAAGGAGGAACTGTCCTTCAAACACAGCCAGGCCACTTACAGGCTTTAAACAGAGCCTGAGAGCAGTTTTCCCAGCAGAGAAGCAGTTTCCTAAAACAATTTGTTATGATAAGAGGTGAGAGCCACGATCCTGAGTATACACAAACCCCAAATGGACTCTCAGGGGCACTCGCAGCTGAGGCAAAGGACATGGACACCCTGGAATCCCACCCAGGACACCCGCACCTTCTGCTTCAAGGGACAGCCACAACAGCGTGGCAGGGGAAACATTCCCAGCCTCTTTGTCCCAAATCCCAAAACTGTTCCCATTAAAAGGTGGCAGTTTGGAAATCCTTCCTTCTCTTCAAGCCTTTTGGGGTCCTTTAAACCAGCTAGAGAAGCTGAACGTCACATCTTCTATTTCTTTGTAATGGGTTGAGGTGTTTTCATGTGTTGTGTGATTCCAGAAGCTGAAGTTTCAAGGGGAAAAAGATTTCTGGTCAGATCACAGCCCAGTTAAAAGTGCTGATTGGTCCAGGATTGCAGCAGAGAAGGAAAAAAATAGAGGAGACACAAAAGAGGAATAGATGGGGAGTGACTGCAAATTTTAAAAGCCCAAATTTACGCATGGAGAGCTCTGTAGCCAAAGGAAAGCTGTCAGTGAGCCTTCCTTTGTCTGTGGGGACATCACCAGCTTGGCATGCAGGCTGGGATCAGAAAGTGAGGATGGAGCTAATGAAGCCAAGGGTGCTTGTAAAAACAGATTTTTCTCATTGGCTTTTCCCCCTCTGCTCCCTCTTCTCTTTCTGCTTCCTCTCAGACAGAATTTGGGGAAAATTCACCCAGGGTTTTAAAGATTAATGGAATTTAAACACAGGGAGAGCAGGACAGTGCCTGTCTGAGCAGTGCCCATCACTGAGCTGGATGCTGTGGGAATGTGGCTCCCTGCTCTCCCCTGCTCTGGATTAACAGAAGGCATCACCCGTGTGATTGAGGATCTGCTGGAAGTGGAGAACCAGGTAAATTCCCCACACTTAGCCGCAAGCATGGTTTCAAGCAAAAAGCCTCATTGTGCAGCCTCAAAAAAATGGCTTGATGCCATCCCAGAAAGTTTTAGGGTTTGTCTGACACGTCTATGGTGGAGAAAATGGCTGTGTACCCAGTTAGCTGCCCGGGCCAAACTGTTTTCCCTCTGAAAACATAAAGACCCTACTTATTGCTGAGGAAACATTCACCTTACAGTCTGGCTTTCCAGAAGGCAAAGGAATCTGCTTTTTCCCCAGCTTCGTGAAACACCAGGGCGAGACATTTCCCGTGCAACCCTTCCCAGGCCAAATGTTTCACGTCAAGGCAAAGGGAACATTGTGTCCCTCCCCTGCAGCACTCCCTGCTCTGCCTGCAGCAAGCCAAGGTCTGTGGCACACACCATTGCCAGCAGCCAGGAATACTCCTTTCCTTCGTGGATGTGTTTTTCACGCTTTGAAGGACGGTGGAGGTGGAAGCAGCCAAAGGACCAGCTGAGATCGTGTGCAGGAGGGCCACCATGGGAAGGTTGGGCAAATTCTGGGCCTGGCTTGGAGTTCAGTCTTGGCTCTGCAATAGGATGCCCTTGAGCAAGGCTTTTCATCTCGTGGTGACATCGTCCTTTCCCCATGACAAGGAGTGACAATGGAGGGGGGCAAGGGGAAAACTTTCAGAAGCTACAGCTGGAGACAAGAAATGGATGGAAGGAGGGTGGGTGGAAACAAGCTGGATCCCTCCAAATCAGATCTAAACAGTATTTTGGGAAAGGACAGGAGCTGGGGGAATGGCCAAGCTGGTTGCCTGGAAAAGCACTGACAGCTCTCCAAAACCACCAGAGCACAAACCATACAGCCCCATGGTTGTCCCAGGGCTGAGTGGAAAAAGTCCACACACACACTGAAGGACCATGTCCCACATCCCAAAGGTGCACAGCCTGCTCTGAAGGAGATAGGAATGCAGACATCCCTGAGAGTCTTTTGGTGGGAGCCTCTTGGCCACCTCTTTGAGAGCGACCTGGTGTCCAACAGCAGCTTCTGCTGACTGTCAAGTTGTGCCTGAGTGAACTCCCACCCACCAAGGTGACCTCCCCTTCCTTACTCCTCCTTGCAGTTCTTACATTTGTAAATATCCCAGGCTCCTCTGATAAACAAGAGATTCCTCCCCTTATCGACTGTCCAAATATTTTTTAACAAGTCTCAGATTAGCATGGAGAACCCAGGGAATGGGCAAGATGGGGTCAGCCACAGCCTGAGGTCTGCTTGGCAGGAGGCACCTGAAAATGGTTCTTCTGACAAAAAAAAAAAAAGGACTACAGCTTTGTCCTCCTTGAAATCTGGCCCATCTCTGAGCGGATGTGCCCATCAAGAGACTCTTCTTTGATGGCCTCAGGGAAGGGACAGTGGGGAAAAAATGAAGGGGATCAGAAAAGCTTAGGATTTACAGAGCCATGATCCCTCCTGGGCAGCTGAGTCTGAGTTGGGAACAGGTAATGGATCATGTGCAGCCGTTCCTGGTGTCCCCACAGGGGACCACAAGCAGGTGTGCTGTGGAGTCCTGCCAAGCTGCTGCTCCGAGCCTGAGCCATGGGAATTGGCCTTATGGCTATGGGGCAACTGGTGAACCAGGGCCAGTTCCTGGGGAGGTGGAGAAGCCTTACCCTAAGCCCAGCCAGCAGGGTCTGGCCGTGTTCAAATGTTCTGCGACCCCCCAGACACATCCCAGCTTCTTCCCAGGAGCTGCACCAGGAGATGCTGGGCTCAGGCTGAGATGGTCTGTGCTTGGACCATGCCAGGGGCTGACAATTATCACAGAATCACAGAATATCCTGAGCTAGAAGGGATCCACAAGGATCATTGAGTCCAGCTCCTGCTCTGCACAGGATAACCCCAAGATGGTTCTTCACCAGTGATTGAAGATTATGGTCTGTTGGGTTTTCATTAGGAGATGGTGGAATGTCCATCCTTGGGCATTCCAAAGCCTCATCCATAAGTCCTCAGCTACTGCTGAGGTGGATGTCCTGCTAGGAATCTTAAAATGTGCATTTCTACAATCCTGCAACTCCAGAAGCTCAAAATTTGGGATGGTTTTTTTTTTTCCCAGATCAGAAGGACAGACATTTATCCAAAGCAAACAGGCAAAATCTTTCTTGTAAGAATACAATTGTATTATTGTTATTGTATTTGAATGTCTGTGGTATACGTATATATAAACATAGTATATATACATATAGCATATCTTAGAATCACAGAGTGGTTTGGATTGGAAAGGATCTTAAGCATCATTTAGTTTCAGACCCTCTTCCATAGGCAGAGATGCCTAGGGTGTCCTTGAAAATGCTATTGTAGCAAGTTAGGAATCATCTCAAATCAATTCTTTCTGTTTTTGCTATTAAAATTATTATTATTCTGTGACCATATAGAACTTAGCTATATAGAATGGTGTGTGCATATATATTTATATATGTGTGCACAGATGCACACACATACATATTTTAAAAAACTAAATTTTTATATGTAAAACATATAAAAAAACTTTATAAATAAAAACTTTATAAATAAAAAAATGCATCTATCCCATGTGTAGGAACATATGGAATATGCAGGACTGCTCCACATGTCCAACCCCTCCCTGAACACGACAGCACTGACCAACACTGATGTACCCAAACCCCTGTCTCAATTTTATTCTAATTTCACTGATTTAGAACAGTTTGAGGCTGTTCTCCTGATAAATCCCACTCAGAGGAGCCACCCCAGCACAGGCCAGGCCAGATCCCGGCCTCCCAGCGGGACTCCAGCCAGGGACAAACAAAAAGGTGTTTACTACAGCTCATCACTTTAGAGGGGACAGTGAGTTTGTCTAACCCCTGGCCCTTCTCTTTTCCTCTTTTATTAGTTATTCTGGACGTTAAGTCAACTCAGCCCCCGAGCGGGGCGGGAGGAGGGGATGATAAAGCATCTGCAAAGGTCACTTCGCAGCCCAGGCCAATAAAACGGCAGGTACCGAACTTATCAGGGCCGCATATAACTTGCAGTTTTTCTAACTCAATTGATTGGACTTTTTATCTAAAATAACAGGCATTATAAGATAGGCGAAAGTCGAGATAAGGAGGAAAATTGAGTAGGCCTCGAATCAAGATCAGCTTGGGGACAGGTTCAAACTCCCACACCTGCCCCAGAGGAATCAATGAAAGTTTCTTGGCGCCGTCCGCTCGTTTTGAAACGCTGCTGAAGTTGGGTGAACTTTGAGACCGTGGCGTTTATTCTGTGATTATAATTAACCTGCTCACCCGTTGTTATTGATTTGTGTGGAGGGAGGTGGCAGAGCCTGTCTGGGATGTGGGTTTGGGAAGAGAAGTGCTTGGGGAGAGCAGGCAAGAGTGAGACCCTTCCCTGGCTCGAGGCAAAGGGAAGGGGGTGCCAGGGGAATTTCTCCCTCTTGTTTTTTTTGGGAAGTGAAAAGACCCTCAAGCCCAGATCTTCCTGTCCAGAGGGGCAGGATAAATTACAGCATCACTTATCTGTCCCAGGGAAGGAACGAAGGACTGAAACATGGAAAAAGTCATGCCCAGGATCCAGAGCATCATCCCAGCCCAAGGAGTGTGAGGAAGAGACATCCCCCCTCCCAAAACCAGCTGCCCCTCTCATGCTCCACACCATCCAGTCATGTCCCAACCCAGAGTCCTTCCCAGCAGCCAGCCCCCTGGGCAAGCAGCCCCTGAGGCCAGCACACCCTTCCCAAAATAATCTCAGACATCTGGGACCACACGTCATTCGGAGGAGCCCTGATGTCTGGGGCTCAGGGCCTCATGGATTTTTTTTTACAGCTCCAGCACTGCGTGCCCTGGATGTTGAATAATGGTGGCTCTCTGGCTTGCAAATCCAAGAGTCTGGCTTGGAAACTCATAGGAGTTTAAATAATAAATATTAGGTTGTTTTTGGCTTTTTTTTTTACCTCATCTAGGATTTCAGTGTGAAGGAGTCTGGGTTTTCCAGGCTCACCCTTGTCCAGGAAAACTGTTCTTTCCCTTTCTGAAAGAGCAGAGCCTCACATATGATAACAGGTCTCCGGAAATGTGAGTTTGAAGGAAAATTGAGGTGCACCAAAGCACAAGGGCTGGCAACAGCCAGAGGAATCCAACAAGAGGGAGATGTCTCCTGAACTGTCTGGAGGTGTTTACAGAGCCAAAGAAGGTCCTCGAGGTCAGAGGACAGCCTGGAATTTGCTTAAATATTATGGACACAGGAAGCTCCATGTGGAAAACCCAGGAAGAATTGGCAAAATCTTGCTTGGAGGGACTGGCGTGGTCTCCTTGTCCCTCCTTGCTTCATCTCTGCCCCCAAAATTGGGTTTTAACCTTTTAGGAGAGTCTGATGGCAACGGGAACCCAGCCCTATCCCAGCTCCCTGTAAATCCACCGTGCTGGAAGCACGTCCAGCGGAAAAGGGCTGAGCTCTGGGAAGGAGAGCAGGAGCAGGGAGCTGCTCCCACCACGGGACCTCTCCTGAAATGCTCCCCCAGCAGACACCAACTTAATTCCCAGGGATTAGGAGGGAGCATTTCCAGGCAGCGATTTTGTTATCCCAGATTCAGAAGCAATCCAGTACCAGTCCCTGGTGGAGACAGGAGATCAGCCCTGTGGGATCCCTCATCCGGCTGCCCTCACCCCACCCCTGCTAGAAAAATTATTTTTTTTTGGCTTTCCAGGAGTTATTTCTTTTCCTCTTTCACAAACAAAATTGATTTCTGAGTCTCTCCCAAGGCTGGTGTGAGTGGTTCGAGCCCAGCTGGCTCCGGTAAGGGTCTCACAAGCTTTAGGGGTGACTAAAAATAATTTTAAAACATCATTAATTCCTTCATACTGCAGCATATAAACGAAGTGGCAACTTCTCAGGAAAAAAAGAAAGTCCCACTGGATTTTGGGGTTTCACCTCCCTGAGAACACATGTAAATTGCCACGTAATTTGCAGTGGGCTGAATTTCTTCCCTATGGAATCTATTTGCATGAGCCTGATCCTGCACCAGCTCCCAGTGAACCTCCCTGTAATTTAAATCAGGGATGGCTTCAGCTCTGAGCAAGGAATGTGGGTATTTTGAGGCTGTTTTTTGCTTTTCTTTTTCTTTCACAGTTCATATGGAATCTGTTTTTTAGGGGATGGCTGACCCTAAAAACCTGAGCAGGTTTGGCCTTAGAGAGACCAAGAAAGCAAAAAAACATTGGAAATACCCAACTTACTTCCCCCAAAGCAAAGACTTCATTCTACTATTAGGTATCCACCTCATTAAGTAAAAAACCCCTCTGTGCCAGCAAATAATTGAGAAAAAAAATTGATCACTGGGCACATCTTGGAAAAGAAAAAATTATTTTCTCTTCCAGTTGACGCTGCCCCAAATTTGGCTTTAAAATCCAGGTCTTGCCAAAACCCCAAAGCTGAAACATTTCAGCGCTGATGGCAGGATCAGATCTGCATCCAACTTGGAAAATCTCTGCCTGGCTCTTCTTTTGGAGCAGACCCAGCACCCGCCAGTTCTTTTTTTGGGGGGTGAGAAAGTCCAGCCCGAGCTTATCGTATTGAAAAAGAAATCGCGGCTGAGCGCCGCGAGCGTTTAAAAACGCGCAAGAGCGCGGGGAGTGCTGCGAACTCAGCGTACCCCACAGCAAGGAGCTCCTGGGAAAAAGGGAAAAAAAGAAAAAAAAAAAGGGGGAAAAAAGAGAAAAACAAATGGGAAAAAAATGGAAAAATTCTAACATTTTTTGAGTAGGTTTAAAAACACGGCCGTTTTCAAAAGAGCCTTTAATGCCACGTGTGCCAACGGTGCTGGAATTATTTTCGAGGGCCGTCACGCAAGTGCAAGCACCCGTGTGTGGAAACACCTCAGTGCTCAGGCCTGGCAGATAATTGGGTTTAATTTGTCATTACAGATGTATTTACAGCTCAGGCTGGGTCACCGTGACCGATGATGTGGGGAAGACTTGGAAAGGCAGGAGAGGTTTTCATATTTTGCCATAATGTGGGATGTGATCGTAGACAGCTGCAAGAGTTCTGTGCCGTGAAGGAGAAAGACCAGTTTTTCTTAAATTAAAATAAAAAACCTCCCTCCGAGCTTATAATGAAATTTGCTTCTATAATTAGGGTTAATTTGGGAGGTCAGAGCAAGTTCTCACCTATTTCCCATGTTATTTAAGCAACGTTTCACACTCACATACCAAAGGCGAATTTACACCTTCCTGCCAGACAGCAGCGTGGATTCCGACCCCACGGATAAGGTGAATATTTGGCATTTCCAAATATTCCCATCTCCCTTTTTGCAATCCTGCAGGCATAATTACACACATTCCCCACTCCAAAGCAACTTAGACCTGTAACAACTCAACCTGGCCATTAAAACCGAAGGGTTTTGGAAGTGTAATTGCATTTTTTGGGATCCCACGTCCCCAAAATGTGCGGCTGGCACAGCAAAAATCTGCCTTTCCCTCCCAGAATCAGCAAAACTTTCTTTCCTAAGCCTATGGACTGAGCTTTTGAGGTAGATTCCCACCTGGTTTTGCAGCTAGCAATGAGCTCAAGGGGAAGCAGACTCTTTGTTAAGTTTTTATAGCTGGGTTGAAAAAGCCTTGAAGGACCCAAGATTTCGGCTTCCTCTGCCCTGTGAATCCCCAGGAGATTCAGTCACTGAGCAGGGGGAGATCCCCAAAAATCCCATTTCTGCACCTCCTTTTCAATAAGGAAATTGCATGGAGGTGCACACCAGGCTGGTGTGCAGATTTGGGAATAAAACCTCTCAAAGTTGGTATATTTTAATTCCTTTTTCTTTTGTACGCTTGCAAAGATCCCGCAGGGCTCAAGGAGCAAAAGTTTCGGCCCAGAGCCCTGCGCCGATGAGAAACAAAACTTCTGAAGGTTTTGGGACAACACAATTTTTTTTTAATTGAATTTTCCTTAAAATTGCACCTTTATTTTAATAGCTCCTGCAAATATCCTACCCCAGAAACAACAGGCTGATGACCTTCAGGCACATAAAATGCCACTTTTTCTCCCAGTTTGGAATTTTATTTGCTGTTTGGTGCTTTGTTGGTGTGTTTTTTTTTCCATACATCTTTAAATTTTCAGAATAAAATGGTTTGCCCATTCAGAACACCCCTCTGCATTTGGGAGAACCAGTTTTGGGGACCCCCTTTCTGCCGGCCAAGCCAAGGTTTTCCCATTATCAGAAGAGCACAGAGGTGTCAGGATTAGGTTTGGTTTCCCTTGGAATATTCTGCCTGATAAACCCTCATCTGTCTCCAAGAATTTCACCTCTCTCCCTTAAAATTTCTGGCAAAAAGTATGTAGAGAGAAAAATAAAAGCTGTCTCTTAAAAAAAAAAAAAAATTGCTATTATTGTTACAGGGATAAAGAAATGCGCATGGATGGGTGAAAAATAATTAATAATGGTTTAATAAAATCTCAGATTAAGCACCACCTTCCACTGCCTTAAGTTTTACTGCTCTACAAAAATTTGTGAACTTTTATATTATATACTACCCCATGGCTGTTCTGTGCAACATAAGTTGTGCTTGGTAATACAGTGCAATTTTTAAGTAAAGAATTGAATTATTAATAGGAGTGACAGGGTACCCGTGATGATGTTTTTTTATTAATATCATTGATTTATTTGCAATTTAAATTCTCCTGCTAGGGGGCTTGGAGGGGGGAATAAACACTTGTGTGTTCAAGCTTGATCTTGCTCAGAGATTAGAAACCCTGGTTTTGTGGGTTTCATCCCAAATCCCAGACTGGCGGGTGACAATTAAATTAGGAGGGAGAGCAGAAGGTGGATTCAAACCCGGAGCGGGGAACAAAGCCCCGGGCGAACCTTCCCCGCCGGCGGGGCTGAGGTGAGAAATGCGGCCGCTTGCGAAACGGGGGATGGAGGAAAATGCAGACACGTCCAGCAAACCAATCCCGATATCCTACAGCCCCATCCCTCTGTCCTACAGCCCCTTCCCGATATCCTACAGCCCCATCCCGCTGTCCTACAGCCCCGTTCTGGTGCCCTACAGCCCCTTCCCGATGTCCTACAGCTCCTTCCCGATATCCTACAGCCCCTTCCCGATATCCTACAGCCCCTTCCCGATATCCTACAGCCCCATCCCGATATCCTACAGCCCCTTCCCGATATCCTACAGCCCCATCCCGATATCCTACAGCCCCTTCCCGATATCCTAC
>JAWWMU010000153.1:109278328-109289447 GCA_035048155.1 Cinnycerthia olivascens
TGATGGAAAACCCCTTTCCATGCTCGGAGAGGCTGGGAAAGCCTCGTGCATCAGGCGGGGAAGGCTGTTCCGCCTGGAAATGCCTGGGCTGGAGCCCTGGGAATGCGAACCCCAGTCAGTATCATCACATATCATGTACCCATATATCCCTATATCCATCATCTATCCATATATCCATCTATCCATCATCTATCCATATATCAATTTATCCATAATCTATCCATATATCCCTATATCCATAATCTATCCATATATCCATTTATCCATCATCTAGCCATACATCCATTTATCTATCATCTATCCATACATCCATTTATCTATCATCTATCCATATATCCCTGTATCCATCGTCTGTCCATATATCCATTTATCCATCATCTAGTAATATATCCCTCTATCCCGATATCCATACATCTCCGTAACTCCCTACTCATTCCTATATCTTATTTGCTTTTTTGTGCCCATCTACTTTGCCAGAATACCGATTTATTTATCCGTATATTTATCCACGTGTCCGTATCTCTCTCACCAACGTGTCTTACCTTCCTACTCGCCTGTACCACTCACGGTGGGGTCCCCTACACCCCCGTACCCCCCTTCCAGCCCCCTCAATCTGCCCCACTGGGGTGTTCGCAGCCCCTCACAACCATGCTGCTCCTATCCCAGCCCCACGGGGCTGCTGCCTGCGGGAATGCCGGGATCCCTGCATCCCTGTGGGGATACCCGCAGCCTGACCCCCGTGGGGATCTCTGCACCCCGACTTCTCCGCTTCTCTCCCCAAACACATCCCGGGTGGGCAGCGCTGCCTCCAACCCAACCTTCGGGGGTCTCCCCGCTTGCAGCCCGCGCTCCGGGCCGTGCCAAGCCGTGCCGTGCCGGCGGCGGTGCCGTCGGGGCGGCGGGGCCGGGGCTGTCAGCCCCTATTGATGAGGTGTGGGCTGACGGCGGCGAGCGGCCGCCGCCGGCTCCGCTCCAGACTCCCCGGCGCTGGGGTCAGTGCCCCGGGCAGCCCCGCCGCCGCCGGGAAGGGAAGGGAAGGGCTGCAGGACCGGAGCCCGAGGCGATGCCCCTGCGCTCCCTCCGAGCATCGCCTGCTGGGAGGTGCAGCGCCGAGGTTGGATGCGGTGATGGAAAAAAGAAAAAAGCCCGTCCTGACCCAAATCCACCACATCCACCGCCTCTGGGTGGCAAGACGCAGGGTCAGGACGCAGGTTTTGTGCATGAGTTCCTGCTGGGCTGAAAAGCTTGTTTCTCTCTCTGCACTGGTGTATCAGTGGTTCAATTAATCCGCTTATTGTGGAGAGGAAAGCAAAAAAAGAAAAGAGCTGAATTTCATGTAAAAGTAAAGCCACGAAGATAAAATAGTTTTTCATGCACCAAGAATTCCAAGCACTGAACTTCCAAGTCCATGTGAAATGCACTCACATGATCAAAGGGCAAGTAGGGTTTCATGTTCAGGCAGTGCTGGTGGGACTGAGTGGTAATGCAGGAGGATGGTTTGACCTTGGACAAGATGCCAGTCAAAAAACCACAACATATTGACAATTTTGAAAAGGAAAACTTGAAAAAGTAAGGTGAAAAAATGTCTGGTCTTTTCCAAAAACGAAAAAACTCCCTGGTGCAGGGTGAATTTGTCATCTGAGGTCCTCAAGCAAGGAACATTGGGGGCAGATGGGAATTTCTGGGAATCTTCCTCTCTTCGCCTAGATTTGCAAATGGTTGTATTCCCTGAAAAGATGAATTCCCTGAAATTCAGCCACTGGGCTGGAACTCAGCCTCTTCCAGATCGCCTGGCCTCAACTTTACAAAGGAAAGGAGAACTCAAAGGATTGTCCAGCCCTGGCACAGCTGCCCAGGACATCCCCGTCCCTGGAGGGATTTAAAAGATGTGTGGATGTGGAACTCTGGGACAGGGCTCAGTGGCAGCGTTGGCAGTGCTGGAGAATGGTTGGACTCAGTGATCTTAGAGGGTTTTTCCAACCTAAGCAATTCCATGGTTCTATTAAGTGCTGCCAGAGTTCCTTCAGATTATATTTAATTTCCATGTCATCTAGACAACAATTTCTGGAGCTGAGGCAGCAACACGGGATTTTTTTTTTTAATTTCCTAATTAACATCCACCCACTTTTCCAGAAATATCCCACCAAAATCCCCTTTGCACTGCTGCTCTCCAGCCAAGTGAACACTGCAGCCTTCCCCAGCATCACTCAGGGCAACAAGAATTCAGACTATGCCACTGAGATTCTTATGGCTGCACAAATAAAGATCTCAATTTCCTCCTACCATCAGGAATATCCTGTTCCTTCTTCTCTTCTTTTGGGTTTGTAAAGAATAATATCACTGGTGTAATATTTTTGATGCACTGGTGTTACCAGAGAGAAGCAGAGTTGATGCTCCCTTAAATGTGCTGAAACCAAATAAATCTGCCTTTGGTTTTTGGACCCATCCTGCAGCTTCACACCCACCTAGGAATGCTGTCCAGGATGGGAAACCCTGGGTGAAGGTGGCATTTTGTCATCCATGGGGTAAAACAAGAAAATACACCCCAAGCTGTAATTGTGAAAGGCACAATGACATGAAAGTTCCTTTTATCAGGAAATGATATTGTTATCATCAGGCAAAACTCCAGGGAAAGAATACTCAGGTCTGTTGCCAAATTTATGTGTAATTAGCCCTCGTTCTTAGATCATTATTACAGTGTTGATATTATTAATAAACTGTGGTATTTGTCAGGAAACTGATGCACCTCTGAGTTTTCGTGCACTGGACAAGCCAGGAATGATGTAATTCCCAAGACCTGTAGTGTAGCAGGAGAGAGATGGAATCCTGGACAATGGTTTGAGTTTTGGAGTGTTTTAGTCGAAATGAACAAAAATCCCACCAAACCAGTCAGAGACAGGAGAATCCTGGACCTGAATTTGTAGTTCTGGCTGCTGTAGAGTCAGGGAATCATGGAAATGTTTGGGTTGGGAGGGACCTTAAAGATCATCCCATTCCACCCCTGCCATGGACAAGGACAGCTTCCACTATCCCAGGTTGTTCCAAGCTCCCTCCAGTCTGGTCTTGGACACTTCCAGGGATTCAGGGGCAGCTGCAGCTTCTCCTCACAGGGAACAATTCCTTCACAATATCCCACCTATCCCTGCCCTCTGCCTCTGGGAAGCCATTCCCTGTGTCCTGTCCCTTCATCCCTTGTCCCAGCCCCTCTCCAGCTCTCTTGGAGCCCCTTTAGGCACTAGAGGTGTCCTAAAATCTCCCCAGAGAATTCCCTTCTCCAGAAATTGGCTTGTGACTTGTGTTACAGAGCAGCTCGGGTTCAGCCCTGTCTTGTCCAACCCCTCAGGGACAAGGTGGACAAAGCAGATTTGGTTCAGTACAGAAAGGCAAAGACATCTCAAAGGGAAAGGTCTTTCCATGGTCTGGGAAAATGTCACTGGAGTGTCATCCTTGCTGGCACCCAGGAGCATAAGTGGAGGGTGGCTGCTGGGCTCTGCAGCGATAACTCAGACAGAGACATCTGATCCTGGGCTTGTCTTTGCCACAAAATCATGGAATCACAGAATGGTTTGGGCTGGAAGGGAACTTATAGATCATCTGTATCTCCCTGGGGGTCACTCCTTGGCCATGTGACACCAAAATCAGGCTGGATCTTACATTTTGATTTTTTTTTTCTTTTATTTTTCCCCTTTTCTCTTTTCCAAAAGATCCCATGGCGCTTTATAAAGATTACCACGTTAAGCCTCCCAACAGCACTGCAGGGTAGGTGGATCTTATTATCTGGGAAGACAAGGGGAAGGGGGATTAAAGTCTTTGTGGGGGACAGCAGATCCAGGACAGGACCCCTCTCTCCCACAGCACTTAGTCCCATGCCTTTCCACAGGATTATGGATTTTTGGCAGAACAGCTGTGAAATCTCAGTGTAAATCCAGCAGGACACTGGAGGCATTGTAGCATATTCCAGTTATTAACACCCAAAGATACCCAAACCAGCATGGAGAAATGGGTGCAGGCATCCCACAGAGGGCTCCTTCCCGAAATATCTGCTCTTGATTAACTGTCTTTTTCTGACAATGAAAAAAGATTAATTTTTAATACCTTTCCATCTGGTCTGTGGTAAAACTGTATGTGTAATGTTGACTCCTGGAAACACACATTAAAGAAGTAGAACTCATTAAGGAATACTTTTTTTTTTTTTTTTTTTTAACCAGTGGAAAGTCATCCAAAAATCAAAAAAAAAGTCATTTGTGTTCCACCTAGAAGCAGAGGAAATACAAAAATAGCAAACAGGAACATTCAATATTTGCTATTTCTGGCTGGACAAAGCTCCGAAGTTTAATACTTGGGATTTGGTTTTTTCTTTTTTTTTTTTTTCAATTTCTTTTTGATTTAATTGAATTTTAATTTCACTTTGGGCTTTTTTGTTCGGTTTTGGTTGGTTTGCTTGTTTTAAGAAAATTCTAAGACCTTTCTGGGTGGATTGCTGTTCAAACTCAATAAAAAGAAAAGCTAGGCTTGAACTCCTCTAAGCAAGAAGTTTAAATGTTTCTAATAACTTTACTAATTATAGATGAAAAAAATCTGAATTCTTATCCTTCTTGTTTTGGGGGAGGGTGGCTCATATACAGAATAAAGAACATTTTCAGAATTCAGCCTTCTTATTTCAGTAAAAAAGCCTTGACTGTTCACAGCACACAGTGGGAATACAACAGCAGGGGCAGAAGTTGTTACATTTTATGTAACCACAAGCAAAAACAAAACACACAGAGGGAAAAAAATAAAGCCAAAAAACCAACGGGGCTGTTTGTGTTTAACTCTTTCTTCGTCAATTTTCCTCTTACATGGAAAATTAAAAATATGAGAACCACAGATCTCCACCACAAATACCAGGATATATAACAAGCTCACAATGCTTTTTTAATTTTGCCATGAAATTCCTGTTTCTACCATCACCCCTTGCAGGTGTTTCTTGTACTCACTTCTTCTTTGAGCAAATCTCAGCATCACAGAGGGGTCACACTGTTCCTGTCCTTGAGGCTGTAGGCAAGAAACTCTTAGGAAGAACAGAGGATTTGCTCCCTGGATGTGTCCAAGGCCAGGCTGGACAGGAGCAGCCTGGAATAATCGAGGGTGTCCCTGCCCATGACTGGGGGTGGGACTGGATGATCTTCGAGGTCCCTTCCAACCCAGACCATTCTATGATTCCGTGGTTCTGTGGTTCTTTGATTTCCAAGTTTCATATCCCATTTGGATCAAATCGCAGGAATTTTTTGATGGCACCCCAGAATCTCCCATTTCCCAGTGGTTGGTTGTGTGGAGAACATCTTTGGGCCTCATCTGCGCCTGCCTCATTTCCTGCCTTTTGTCTGTCCTTGGCATTTCATCATCAGATCAGAGGTGATGTGAGTTCAGATGCCCTGAGTTCACATCATGGATCATGGAATCACAGAATCATTGAAGCTGGAAAAGGCCTCTGAGGCCCTTGGGTCCAGCCTGTGACCGATCCCCCTCTTGTCACCCAGCCCAGAGCACTGAGTGCCACATCCAGTCACTCCTTGGGCAATTCCGAGGATTGTCCCTCTCCACTGACAATAATTTGGACACCACTGGGAGGCATCTGAAGAGGGTCCAGCTGGGCCTCCAGGGCAGAACCTTTTGTGAAATACTCTTTGTTTCCTTCCCTGGTAGTTGACCACCGATATTGACCATGTGGTAAAAACATTTTTTGTTTGTGATGGGATTTTTTTTATGATTCTGTGACAACTTTATATTTTTAATGTTGAGAAAAAAAAAAAAAAAAGCGAGAGAAGGAAAATATATAGAGCTTTTTTCATTTTTTTCTTGGGTTTTTTTTTTTTTTTTTTCTTATTTCTCTTTCCCCCTTCTCTAATTTTTTTCTCTTTGCTGCTGGTTTGATTCTGGAGCCCAAATATCTCATGCTGACATTTGTGAAAGAAATAAAAGAGAATTATTTAGGGGAGAATTCTTCCCTTCAGATTTGGCCTCTCTTGGAGCCTGAATCATCAAGAGCTTTTATTTTTACTTTTTGTTCTTTCTTCTCCACACCATTGTTGTCCTGTCAGATAGGTCCTGATCTGATCAAGATCTCTCCATGTCCTTATCTCCTCCCCATTGACTGGAAGAGGGTTGCTGGGTAAATAAAGCTTAGCAAATGGTCACGTCTTCAAAAAGATATTGGGAATTTAGATGGAAAAGTGTCTCTGGCTGAAGCTTCTGTGTTCAGCTGTCAGCACAGAAACACCCTGAGCTGCTGTCGTGTTGGAAGAGAAGGATGTCCTTAAAGTTTGGGAATTCCCAGCTCAATTTTAAGCTGTCCTGGGATTCTGCAGAGGCCACGGCACCTTTTTTGGCACCCCAGCAGTCCCTCAGCTCAAATAAAGGCAATAAAACCCCACGGGGTTAATCCTTGACTGTGACGTGCTCTCCACATCATCAGGATTTGGGCTGGCACGAGCCGAGGGGGACACTGAGGACATTTATCCCCACACCCAGCCCACAGACAAGGCAGGAGGGATTTGGGGGCACAAACAGAGGTTTATCCATTGATCAAAAAGGTCCTGGATGGGATTAGGGATAAATCCATCAGTGGATAGGGTTTGGTGTCCTCCCTGCCAAGCGTGGGGGGCTGATGCTGCTGTGCTGATGAGTTGATAGCCTTGACCAGAGGAGTTATCAGGGCTGGGGACAATGAGATCACGAGCAAACACTGGGCAGCAGTACCTCAAAAAAGGCTCTGGGAGTCACTGGGGTGGTGTTATCTCACAGGGCAGAGCCTGGGAGCCTCTTTCCCCTCCATGGTGGGATTGGTGACTATGGCAACCTTCGGACATGAGAGACTGAGGGGACAACGTGACAGAGTTTGGGCCACCATGCTGGAAAATCAGTGGGCAAAGCAGAAGTCCTGCACTCTCTCATGAAGTGAAATCATCAGTTCTCAGCCCAACTCATGGAATTTTTAGGGTTGGAAGGGGCCTCTGGAGGTCATTAGTCCAACACCCCAGCCAGGGCAGGGTCACCTGGAGCAGGTGACAAGGGAACGTGTCCAGAGAGGGAGGCTCCACACCCTCCCTGGGCAGCTGTTTCCATGCTCTCCCACCCTCAACATGAAAAGAATTTCTTCCTCAGAAAGTGAGGTGTTGTGGTGAAGTTGAGGTGGAACTCCTTGTATTTTAATTTATGGCCATTGCTTCTTGTAAACTTGTGCACATCTGGGCTGGAGAAGGCTGGAAAAGAGCCTCGGTGTTATCTGTCTGTAGCCTCTCTTTTAAAAAATGAGGTTGGGTGAATGTGCTGGCTGCACGTCCCTCCAGATGACATTTGAATTGACTGATTCATTCAAGCCAGGCTCAGCAGAGGGGTGGGGACCTGTAGGTAAAAACAGAAATAAGCACCGGCTATCAGGATTCAGACTCTGGCTGAAGACGTTCCAATCTGTAGAAAATCACAGAATTTTGTTCCTGCCTTCCCCAAATGAGATCCCAGAGCCGAGTCAGCCAGTCCCTGAAAAGTTCACACCTTTAAATGTTCTTGTCAGAGGAGAAACAAACCTCCAGAAACTTGGCAGTAATTGTATCACCAAGTGCAAGCTCCCGTGATTAGATCAGGCGTCCTCTGCCAGGGTTTCACTGAATCAAAAGAAAGGATCACACGGCTGGAAGAGGGAGCAGCTCTTCATTTAAACTTCATTAATTTCCTGTCCGCTTGACAGAGCCCATGAAATGCAGAGGTGGCTTCCAGCGAGCACAGACTATTGCTGGAGCAAGAAAAAACCTTCAGAATCCACAGGATGGGAAGAAGCAAAGTCCAGGCTCCTGTTGTCTGGGATGAGCCTTGTCTAAAGAAAATATGTTGCTGGTTTCTGTATTTTTTATTCAGGCCCATGTGATGAACTAGAAGAAATGAAAATTTTATTTTCTAATTAAAAAAAAAAAAATCTAAGGTTGCTCAGGAAAGTTCTGGAGATCTCCAGCTCATGCTGTGCTGGATGGAGGACTTTGAGCCCTCACACCTGTTCTTGAAAGGATATTTGTGCACAGGTTAAGCCACAAATTTCCTGCTTAAAAAAGAATTTTATTAAGCAAATACCAGGAATCCAGAGGTTTATCCCTGCTCAGCTGTCACTGAGGGGATGCTTGTGATGATCCACAGGGGGCTTATGCATACTTGGGTGGCACTGACCAAAGTGCCCAAAATCTGATCCATCAGAACTTTAAAGAGGTCCAAGCCCTGATGTAGCTGCAGGGTTACTCACCCGACCCCAGAATCCCTAAAACTGTCCTTTCCATGGCCCAATTTATATGGACAATGAAGGACTGGCTATCCAAACCTGGCACAGGAGACACCAGAAATGCCCTGGGATGTGGCTGTCCCATCCCTGGAAGTGTTCAAGGCCTGGAAGTGTTCAAGCTCTGAGCAATCTGGTCTAGTGGAAGGTGTCCCTGCCTATGGCAGGAGGTTGGAACAACAAAATCTTTAAGCTCTTTTCCAGCCCAACCCATTCCATGATTCTACTCTACATGGTGTAATTTCCCCAGAAGGATATTCTGCTTTTCCAGAGCTTTTCATGACCACAGGTGAAAACACTTTCCTATGAGGAAGGTTTTTTATTTTTTCCTAGCAGAAAATCCCCTAAAATCCCCTCAATTTCAGTTTGTAAGCAATAAGTAAGGGAGTTGCTGTCAGCAAGAAGGTTCATTCATCTTAAAAGGAAAGGACATTCCAACCAAATTAAATAATGAAAGAGGTGATAAAACCCACCTGCTTTCTGACTCCAGGTTTCTGTTTCTTTTTAAATCAGATCAGTGTAATAAAGATCTTCAGGCTCTTTTTGTGGAATTTTTAGGCCAGATCTCTATCTGTTCCAAGTGAGAAGAGGTATGTCCATCCAGGAACCATCATTTCATGATGCTGAACATCCCTTTTCACGACAGTCTCAGGGGAAGCAGATTTCTCTTGGGTTTTACGGGGGGGGGGGGGAGGAAATCAAAGCAGGATCTGCCAGGAGCTGAGGGAAGAGGCTGGGAGGACAAGCAGAATATTCAATCACTCCCAGCCCTCTGGCAGTGGGAAACCATTCCCTGTGTCCTGTCCCTCCATCCCTTGTCCCCAGTCCCTCTCCAGCTCTCCTGGAGCCCCTTTAGACACTGGAAGGGGCTCTGAGCTCTCCCTGGATCCTTCTCTTCTAAGGATTGCTTCAATTCCCAGCTGGCCACAGAGCAGGGCCCTTCCTGGAAGGATGCTCACATCCAGTGAGAAAGGACCTATTTTGGGGGTGTTTTGTTTGATGTTGCCAGAGACAGCAGGGTGCTGCAGGGAGTTGGGCTGCCAGAGCCCTGAATTAGGGATAAATATAAAAAACCTGCATGTGAGCAAAATGGAGAGTGGCTAATTTGGTTTCAAGGTCTCTAAAGGCCTCTGTGCCTGGAAGTGTGTTGGGAATTTAGGGATCAGACACATCACACGGTGGAAATGCAACACTGATAAAGCTGGCTTGAGTGAGAAGAGCAGCTCTTGGCAGAACGAGCTCCATTGTGAAATCTGGAACACTCAAGGGTGGCAGAGGTTTGGGACAAGGCAGGGCTTGGAGAAAAACTGGATAAAGCTGAATAACAGCAGGACAAGACTTGAGCGAAAAATCCAAGGATAAAAGATGGTTCTTAGTTATGGGCTGCCCTAATTAGGCACCAGCATTGCTTCACCATGGCACAAAGAGGATCAGCTGGAAGTAGGAGGTGATGAGTTGTGTCTGGTGCAACAAATCCTGCTCCCTTAAAACTGACAAACTCTATAATCAAGACAGAGACTTTGCTGAGAAAGAGGTAAAATCTTCAGAAAGTCCCTTCCAACCCCCATTATTTTATGATTTTATGGAAATGCCCAGGGACTTGCCCAGGGCTAAGCAGTGGTGGAGTCGGGGAGGGGGCTGAGGTGTCTTGGCTCCTGCTGGTTGTACTGACCTGGCTCAGGACCTAGGAAGGAGCAGTGACAGTAATAAATGAGCAGAGTTGGTGTTTTCACTCTTTCCCTTTTCATGACACCCTTGCACACTCACACAAGTGAATAGACCTGGGTCTTTTAATGGAAAGGACAGCCCCTGCTCTTGGGAGATAATTTCACTGGAGCTTGTAGGAGATTTTGGGAGATGCCCCTACGAAAAGAAAAAGAATTAAAAAATTAAATCAGGAAATGGACCTACTTAGTGGCTTTTCCATTGCTATTCCCTTTGTATGGTTGTGTTGAGCATAACAGGCTGGTTTTTAACAAATCTTCCGGGCATTTGATGTGAGCCCAGGGGAAAAGTGGGAAGGAGAGCTGTAAAATGGCAAGCACTGGCTGTCTCTGCTCCCAGCCTTTCCTCAGAGTTAGATAAGAGCAGCAGCAGATAAGAGGAAAAGCGGGTCTTTAATTCAGTCAGAATTTCACTTAGTGTGAAGGAAAACATCTAATAGGAGAATTAGACTAAGCCAGGAAATTGCCTCTTAAACCTGAGCTCTCCTGTGCTGGCACAGTCAGCATTTTATATAAATACATATCTACACATCTGCCTTTCTCAGTACCACCATAAAATCCTGCTCTTAGCAAAGTGGCCGAGAAATTCTTTTAAACTCATAAACCCAAGACAATACAACCTTTCCAACCACATGGGCTGGAGCATTTTCCCAGGTCTCTCACAGTGTCAAATATTTCCAGCCTCCAAGGACACCTGAAGCCAACAGAGAGGGGCCTTGGCCAGGTGTGGCCACAATGGTGTTTTGAGTGATGCATGCCCCAAGTGAGGAGCCTTTGCATTGAGCAGAATCTTTTGGGGAGGCTGAGGAGGGATCAGGCTTTGAGTCTGAGTCTTCTTGGAGACCTGGATCCCATGTCAGGGAAGAATGCTGCATCTGCCTCTCCTTCATCCAGCCCTGGGATGAGGGGCCAGCTGGCAGAAAACAACATTCCTTCCATGTGGGCAATGGTGTAGGACTGACACAGGGATATCACTGGGGTTTGGGGAGATCTGCCATGAAGGATCAGCACATGGAATATCACTGGGGTTTGGGGAGATCTGCCATGAAGGATCAGCACATGGAATATCACTGGGGTTTGGGGAGATCTGCCA